>JAQZBX010107117.1:0-10686 GCA_029593785.1 Cabassous unicinctus
CCAACCTCCTTCCCCTTTCTTCACCCCATATTAAAACCTTTTTTGGGGGGGATGGTAGCATTGTTATAATTGTTATACAGATAGTGAAATATAGCTACTAAACATTGTCAATGCTTTACAGTATAGTTTCCAATTTAGATGGTATAGTTTAATAATTTTTGATGATATTTACCATGTCCTGTGTCCATTACTGTAAGATAATGAAAAACATTTCCCATGACCACTTAATACCCCCTGTTTGATCTTTTCTGTTCCTTCCTCCCCATCCCCCTGGGGCAAATGACACTCCCCTGTCTTGACTCATTGGACGACAAGATTCATAGTTAAATGCACTGGGTAGTCTAACCAGCCCTTCCTAATCTACCCACCTGTCAACCCTGCACCCCCAAACCCAGTAATATCACTACCCACCAGTCCTAGCCTTCAATATGCAATTATACTCTATCACTTTACCATAGATTATGTTTATATGGGTGATAGCTCACAACCTAGTCTTCTCTTTCTCTCCCTTGTTAACCTATCTTTCAGACAATGTTTCTCAGAGACTGCACACTTTCCTCAATTCAAATCAGAAAGATCATATACTGTTCATACTTAAATGCCTGGCTTGCTTCACTCAACATAAGTCTTCAAGATTCATCCATGTTATTACATGTGTTAGCACATTATTCCTTCTTACAGCTGAGTAATATTCCATTGTATGTATGTATCACATTTTGTTTATTCATTCATCTGGTCATTGGCACAGGCGCTGATTCCAACTTTTGGCAATTGTGATCAATGCAGCTATGAACATTGGTGTGCATATATCTCTTCATGTCTTTGCTTTCAATTCCTCTGGGTATATACCCAGCAGGGGAATTGTTGGATCATACAGAAGATCTATTTTTAGGTTTCTGAGAAATTGCCAAACTGTCCTCCAAAGTAGCTGGACCATTCCACAATCCCACCAGCAGTGGATGAGGGTTCCTATTCCTCCACATCCTCTCCAACACTTATATTCTGCTGTTTTTTTAATAGCTGCCATTCTGATGGGTGTAAGATGGTATCTCATCGTAGTTTTGATATACATTTCCCTAATAGCTAGCGATGTCGAGCATTTTTCATGTGCTTTTTAGTCGTTTGTATTTCTTCCTTGGAGAAGTGTCTTTTCAGGTCACTTACCCATTTTTTAAATGGGTTGTTTGTCTTTTTATTTTCAATGTGTAGGATTTCTTTATATATGCAGGAAAGTAGGCTCCTATCAGATATATTGTTGCCAAATATTTTCTCCCATTGGTTAGGCTGCCTTATTATTTTCTTAATACTGTCCTCTAAGGTGCAGAAGTTTTTAATTTTGATGAGATCCCATTAATCTATTTTTTCTCTTCCTGATTATGCTTTGGTTGTGACGTTCAAGAATCCATTTGTTATTACAAGCCCCTGTTAATGCTTCCCTATATTATCTTCCAAGGTGTTTATAGTTTTACCTCTTATATTTGGATCTTTGATCCATCTTCAGTTGATTTTTGTATAAGGTGTGAGATGGTATTCTTCTCTCATTCTTTTGGATGTGGATATCCAGTTCTCCAAGCACGACTTTTTAAAGAGGCCATTCTCTCCCAACTGAGTGGGCTTGGTGTCCTCATCAAATATCACATGACTGTACATGTGAGGATCTATATCAGAGCTCTCAATTCGGTTCCATTGGTCAGTAGGTCTATCCTTGTGCCAATTCTATGCAGTTTTGATCACTGTAGCTTTGTAGTATGTTTTAAAGTCAGGTAATGTGATACCTCCAACTTCATTTTTCTTTTTCAATATATATTTGACAATTAGGGACCTCTTACATTTCCAAATATATTTTGTAGTTTGTTTTTACAGTTCCTTCAAAAATACAGTATTGATTTTTATTGGGAGTGCATTAAATCTGTAGATTAGTTTCAGTAGGATAGACATCTTCGTGATGTTTAGTCTTCCTATCCATGAACAGGCAATATTTTTCCATTTATTTAAGTCTTCTTTGATTTCCTTCAACAGTGTTGTGTAGTTTTCTGTATATAAGTCCTTTACATCCTTAGTTAAAATTTTTCCTAGGAATTTGATTCTTTTAGTTATTATTCTAAAAGGTGTTGTTGTTTTTTTCCTTCTCAGATTGCTCATTATTGGTGTAAGAAATGCTACTGATTTTTGAGCATTGATCTTATAGCCTGCTACTTTCCTGAACTCCTTTATAAGTTCTAGGAGGTTTGTTGTAGATTTCTCTGGACTTTCTCTGTATAGAATCAAGTCATCTGTAAATAATGAAATTTTTACTTTTTCTTTTCCAATTTGGATGACTTTTATATCTTTTTCTTGCCTCAGTGCTTGAGAAAGTACCTCTAATAAAATATTAAATAGGAGTGGTGATAGTGGGCATCCTTGTATTGTTCCCAATCTCATAAAGTAGGCTTTTAGGATTTCACCACTGAAGATGATGTTACTTTGGGTTTTTCATATATATCCTTTTTCATGTTGAGAAAATTTTCCTTCTATTCCTATCATTTGCATATTTTTTATCAAGAAATTTTGCTGCACTTTGTTGAATGCCTTTTCTGCATTTGTAGAGAGGAACATGTGATTTTTTTCTTTCAATCTGTTTATGTGGTATATTACATTGATTGATTTTCTTATATTGAACCATCCTTGCATAACCAGGATGAAACCCACTTGGTCATGGTGTATAATCCTTTTGATATGTTGTTGAATGTGATTAGCAAGTATTTTGTTGAGGATTTTTGCATTTAGGTTCATTAGAGAAATTTGTCTGTAATTTTCCTGTCTTGAGGTATCCTTGTTTGGTTTTAGTATTAGGGTATTGTTGGCGTCGTAGAATGAGTTAGGCAATATACCTTCTACTTCTATTACTTGGAATAGCTTAAGCAGAATTGGTGTTAACTCTTTTTGGAATGTTTGGTAGATTTCAGTGATGAACCCACTTGATCCTGGGCTCTTCTTAGTTGAGAGGTTTTTGATGACTGAGTCTATCTCTTTACTTGAAATTGGACTGTTGAGTTCATCAATTTCTTCTTTCATCAATGTAGGCTGTTTGTGAGATTCTAGAAATATGTCCATTTCCTCTAAACAATCATTCTTGTTGGTATATAATTTTTCAAAGTATCCTCTTATGATACTCTTTATTTCTGTGGGGTCAGTAGTGATATCCCCTTGCTCATTCCTTATTTTGTGTATTTGCATCTGTTCTCTCTTTTTCTTTGTCAGTCTAGCTAAAGGTTGTCAATTATATTGATCTTTTCAAAGAACCAGCTTTTGGTTTTCTTTATTTTTTCTATTGCTTTTTTAATCTCTATTTCATTTAGTTCTGCTCTAATTTTCTTATTTCATTTTTCTACTTCCTTTGAGTTTACTGTTATTTTTCCAATTCCTCCAAGTGGGCAGTTAGGTCTCCAAATTTAGCTCTTTCTTCTTTTTTAATATATGTATTTATGGCTATGAACTTTCTTGTCAGGACACATTTGACTGCATCCCATAGGTTTTGATATGTTGTGTTGTCATTTTCATTAGTTTCAAGGTAGTTACTGATTTCTTTTGAGATTTCCTCCTTGACCCAGTGTTTCTCTTAAAGTGTGTTCTTTAACTTCCATATCTTTGTGTTTAACCTTTTCTCTGGCCTTAGTGATTTCCAATTTCATTCCGTTGTGGTCAGAGAAATTACTTTGTATAATCTCAATCTTTCTGAATTCATTGAGAGTTGTTCTGTGGCCTAGCCTGTGGTCTATCTTGGAGTATGTTCCATGTGCACTTGAGAAGAATGTAAATCCTGCTGTATTTGGGTGGATTGTTCTGTATATGTCTATTAAGTCTAGGTCCTCTAAAGTATTGTTCACATCCTTTGTTTCTTTATTGATTCTCTGTCTAGATGTTCTGTCTAATGATGATAATGGTGTATTAAAGTTCTCTGCTATAATTGTAAAGGCATTTATTTCTCCACTTAGTTTTTCCAGAGTTTGCCTCATGTATTTTGAGGCACCCCGATTAGGTGCATAAACGTTTGTAATTGTTCTCTCTTCTTGAATGATTAACTCTTTTACTAATATATAGTGTCCATCTTTGTCTCTTGCAATAGTTTTGCATTTAAAGTCTATTTTTTCTGATATTAGAATAGCTACTCCTGCCCTTTTTTGAAGTATTGTTATCCTTTTATTTTTCCAAATCAAAGATATCATATTCTTAGTAATATCCCCAAAATTAAACTTAAAATATGTGATTTGGATCAAAGTCCACAATGTTTTTAAAATATTTGTGTAAGACTTAAAAGATCTACTTCATTCTGTTTTGCCATCAAGGTATATGATACATTTATTCGCCTCCCACATGAGGAGTAAATGAAAAATGCAAATTCCTTTAAGAATTTATATTGAGGAAATGTATAAATTTTATTGTATTTCTGATTTTATAGAAATATTAGAATTTCTACCTCTAAATTAATCATGGTCCACTCCATTTACTGAATTTTCTTTTTGATTCATATGATTTTTAAATTGAGCCAAATATTGCTCTATGGTATTTATATTGAAGTCAAATGGTTGTTACATTTTGCTCATTTTCCAACATTAATACACATTAGGTTCTGGTATAGCTTAGCATGTTATGCAGGATTACTGCTTCCCGGGAAATACTCTGTAAGATGTACATTTCTTAACATTTAACATGCTGATAATGAGTTGATGGGAGCTATTAACAGACATCTATAATATAGCTAGGAAAGTTACCATGTTACAGACTTTTTCTCTTTCCTACAATATAAAAGTCTGCATAGTGTTTTTTTTAAGAATTTCTATTAATTTGTATGAAAAAATATTCATCATCTGATTGTATGCTATCATAGATTTTCTCTAACTCAGTATTCTCATTATCCCTTCTTTTCTCTAACAAGTCTCATCCAATTAATTCACAAATATTGTTCGTTGCACCTTCAGAATAGAGTCCATATATTCCCCTATCTCAAATGTTCCCATACTGATAACCTAGTCCTAATTAAAAATGTATGGTTAAAAATATAGAATTATTTATCTACTGATAGAATTTATTTTCTTATATTTAATTTCTGACATTGAATGTTATTCATAAGTGAGATTTTTCCAAAGTTAATACTATGCAATATTTATAATTATATTAATAACTTTTCTTAAGCCATGTAAAAGACTACTACTATATATCAAGCATTAATCTATACATTCTTCTTAAAAATATTATTTCATCCTGATAGGAACACTTTCTATTATTATTGTACCTATTAACTGTTATCATAGTCATTATAAGAATTAGCAGAAGATTGTATCACAGAGATATAATTTTTACAATTTCTTTTAATAATTTCCTAATTTTCTATTCTATACTCTCTATTTTTGAAATATATATCATAATATAATAAATGTAAGTTTTTAAAGGATTTGCTATGAGAAACATTAATGTTATCGCAGATAAGTTTGCTTCAAATTATAATATTGTAAACTCTTATGGTCTAGTTAATAATTTTCCCTTCAGGATATTTACATTTATTTAACTACATTTTTATAACATGTAGCTATGAATAGACTTAATGACACTCACACATAAGCATGCATGCATTCATCAATGCACAACGCCACTCATGAATTTCATTGAATAATTTGTAATTAGAGACCTCTGAGAAGATGTCATCAGAAGAGGTAGTCAGGGCTCAAGTTTCCCACAAAAACAATGGAGGAAGTTTAAAAGCTGTCAGAAGGAGCTACTTAGGGTATCTGCAGACCAGGAGAGTGTTCTGCATCATTTAGAAGGTTGTGGGAGAGAGAAATGAAGAAAAAGGCAAAACTAAAAACATGCACTGCTTATCCCTGTGGCTGGGAAAGGCAACCATCATCCCACTTCAAGGTTAACAGCCTGGATAAAATCCATGGCTAAATATAGCTAATTGAGTGGGGTACAGACATTTTCTTCCCTGGGAAGAATAATGGAGGACTGGAGTGTGTAGAGAGGTTGCTCTTTACTGAATTTGGCAGGCAGAGTCAGCTTTAAATCTCAGCTCTCGCCATATTAGAATAATGCAGAAGTGGAAGATGAAAAAGACACCTCCATGGAAAGATTTCCTGATAAACATCATCTACTGGCTGGCTGGGGAACTACAAGGAGAAAAATCCCTTTCAGGAGTCTCTTGTTCCAGACCTCATGGAGCAGATCAACACCCATTTACTGAGTTACTGCCCCTATTTTGATTGCTTAATCAGGGCAATTTTTATGATTTAGAATAAGTTGAACCATAAGTCAAAGAAGAGTTGTGAA
Source organism: Cabassous unicinctus (assembly GCA_029593785.1). NCBI lineage: Eukaryota > Metazoa > Chordata > Mammalia > Cingulata > Chlamyphoridae > Cabassous > Cabassous unicinctus. The sequence continues at coordinate 6,304 of JAQZBX010107117.1, forward strand.
ACAAAACTACTAGCCAAGAGAGAATTATTGATGATCAGAGTAAATTCACCAATATATTCAGATGCCTAAACATCAAGAAAATTTAAAGACCATATTGAGAAACAGACATATATGGCACAGCCAAAGAACAAACTAAAAAACTTGGTGAGACACAGATTTAGACAAGCAATCAATGATTAGACATAGACATTGATTAGTTGATTAGGCAACTAATCAATGAAAATGATGCTAATCTCATAAATCAAATAAAGGAGTTGAAGAAAATTTTGAATAAATAGATAAAGGATATTAAGACACCTGGTGAGTATAAACAGCAATTTGAATGCCTACAGAAATAGTAATAGAGCTTATGGGAATAAAACCCCCAACATATGAGAATATAAATATATTAAATGGGGAGAGTTTATTGCTTAATCATTTGGGCACCACCTCCTACATTGAAAGTGTCAGTTTAAGTTTCTGGTGACTCCTTAAGAAGATGAGCAGACAAAATGAGCTGATGTGACATGCAGATGCAACAAGCTGACAAAAAAAAGACACAATGGGCAGACAAAACAAGCAAAGAGCAGATGTGGCTTAAGTGTTTGGGCACCCAATTCCCATATTGGAGGTCCCATGTTTGGTTCCCAATGCCTCCTAAAGAAGATGAGTAGACAAAATGAGCAGACACAATGAGTGGACACAAGTAGTGGACACAATGAGCTGACCCAATGTGAAGACACCATGAGATGAGAACAAGATAGGTGAGGTATCCATCTCAGGGGAGATATATTAGATGGATATAACAGCAGATTTGAATTCATGGAATACAGAATTAGTGAAGTAGAGGACCAATCATCTGCACTTGAAAAGACAGGAGAAGAGAAAGAGAAAAGAATGGAATAAATTGGCCATGGTCTCAGGAAAATGAATGATAACAAGTAATGCACAAACATACACATTATCAGTATCCCAGAAGGGGAAGAGAATGGAAAAGGGGCAGAAAGAATTTTTGAGGAAATCCTGACCAAAAACTTCCCAACCCTTATGAAAGATCTAAATAAATATACACAAGAAGAGCAACACACAGCAAAGAGAATAAATCTGAATAGACCTACACTGAGAAACTTACTATTCAGAATTACAAATACCAGAAGAAAAGAGACGATTCTCAAAGTAGCAAAAGAAAAATAATGCATTACATACCAGTGAACCTTAATAAGACTGCATGCCTATATCTCATAGGAAACAATGGAGGCAGGAAATAAAGTGTTGTGATGTATTTAGGGCACTAAAAGAGAAAAATGTCAGCCAAGAATTCTTTATCCAAAAAAAGTGTCCTTCAATAATGAGAATGAGTTAAAGTCTGCACATAGAAACAAAAAAGCTAGAGTATGTTACCAAAAGACCAGTATTAAAATAGGTATTAAATGTTTGCTACAGCCTGAAGGGAAATAACAAAGACAAAGGACTTCAAAAAGAGTGTACAAATGAAGATTATAAATAAGTGTAATATAAGGGCTAAAAAAGATAAAACAATGGTTAGATATGACAATGGAAAGCCAAAGGATAAAATGGACGAAGAAATGACTTTATAATAATAATTGAATTCATCAATCAAAAGACATATAATGATGGAATGGATAAAAAAGTATGAGCTATCTATATGCTGCCTACAAGATATCACCTCAGGATGCAAGGACACTATTTGGTTGAAATTGCAAAGTTTGGAAAAGTTATTCCAACCTAATAGTAATTATGGAGTAGTGACACTAATATCAGAAATAATAAATTTTAAATGAAATATTATTGTAAGAGATGAAATTCAATATATAATAATAAAATGGGCAACTCACCAAGAAGAAATAACTGCAATAAATATTTTTGCACCTAACCTGGGTGTCCCAAGATACATGAAGCACTCACTGGGAATACTGAAGGGAGGAATAGATATCTCTACAATAATACTTGGAGACCACAATACACCACTCTCAGCATTGGATATAACAACTAGAGAGAGGATAAATGCAGAAAAAGAGAGCTAAATAATGTAAGTCAAATAGATTTAATAGATATTTATAGAACATTGTACACACACACACACCCCCAAAAGGATATTCATTCTTTTCAAGCACTCATGGGTCCTTTTCCAGGAAAGACCTGGGTCATAGGAGAGGGCTCAATAAATTTAAAAAGATGGAAAGTATCAAAGCAATTTTTCTGGTCATAATTCAATGCAGCTTAAAAACAATGGAGAGAAAAAGGGAAAATTTACAAATATATGTATACTAAACAACACACTCAATTAATGAATGGGTCAAAGAAGAATTTCCAAAAGAAATTAGTAAGTGTCTTCAGATAAATGGATATAAGAAAACAACATTCATTACAATTGAAAACAATTTGGAGCTCTAATGAAAGATGTTGTTAATGTGGGAAAATGTGGGAGATGTAGGGAGAAGGGCATATGGGAATCCCCTATGTTTTTATGCAATATTTATGTAATCTAAGTATCTTTCTAAAAAAATTAAAAAATTATTAAACGAATAAAACAACATATCAAATTCTATGAGATAGAGCAAATGCAGTGTTGAGTAAGAAATGTATAGACCTCAAAGCTTCCATTGAAAATGAAGAAAGAGCTTAAATTGAAGGACTAACTGCACTTCTCAAGAAACAATAAAAAGCAAATAAACAGGATATTAGTCATTGAAGCCTAAAGAAAGAGACAATAAAGATCAAAACAGATATGAATGAAATTAAGAGAAAACACTACAGAGAATCCAAAAATGCAAAATTTGGTTCATTGAGAAGATCAACAAAATCGATCTTCTGGGTGATTCTCAGCAAGAATGAAAAACAAAGAAAGAAGATACAAATAAAATATCAGAAATGAAAGGGAGGCATTACCACTGATCCTGCAGAAATAAGAGAGACCATAAGAAATCTCTATAAAAAACTGTACACCAAGAAAGTAGACAATATAGACAAAATGGTCAAATTCCAAGAAACACAAGAGAAATCTATGCTGACCCTACAAGGAACAGAAGACCACAACAAACCAATTGCAAGAAAAGAGATTGAAATATCATCAACACTATCACCAAATGAAAAGCCCAGGGCCAGATAACTTCACAGGTGAATTCAATCAGTCATTCAAAGTTAATATAATACCAATCCTGCTCAAACTCTTCCAAAAATTGATAAGAGAGAAATGATTCTAAACTCAATCTATGAAGTCAACATCACTCTAATACCCAAACCAGATGAAGATAACTATACAAAAAGAAAATTGCAGATCATTTTTCTAATAAAAATACTTGCAAAAACTCAACAAAACACTTGCAAACAAATCTGATTCCAAAAACATATTTAGAGAATTATACACAACAAACAGGTTTATCCCCAACATACAAGGGTGATTCTACAGAAGAAAATCAATTTTTGTTATTAATGACCTTGATTAAAGAAGAAAAATCATCTGATCACTTCGATTGATGAAGAAAAGGCATTTGACAAAATACAGATTCCTTTCTTGATTAAAAAAAAAAACAAAACAAAACACTCCAAAACATAGGAATTGAAAGAAGCTAACACAGCATAGTTAAATGTATTTTGGAAAAAATCACAGCTAACACTCTATTCAATGGTGAAAGACTGAAAGCATAACTAATGAGATCAAGAACAAGGCAAGGATGTCCAGTGTCACCACTGGTATTCAAAATTGTGGTGAAATTTTATCTAGAGCAATTAGGCAAGAAAAATAATTAAAAGACACCCAAATAGTAAAGGAAGAAGTAAAATTTTCACTATTTCCTGATGATGTGATTCTATATCTAGAAAATCCCCAAAATCTACTATCATCAATAGAGGAGTACATCAAAGTAGGAGGATACCAGATTAATACACAAAAATCAGTGGCATTTCTAAACACTACACATGAGCAATCTGAGGGAATGTTAGAATAAATAATTCATTTTAAAGTAACTAAAAGAATGAAATATTTAAGAATAAACTTAACCAATTATATGAAGGATATATATTCAGAAAACTACAAAATTTGCTAAAAGAAACTGAAGAAGAGGTAAGTATATGGAAGGATATTCAATGTAATAGATTGGAAGATGAAATATTGTTAAGATTTCAAGTCTACCAAAACTGATTTACAGATGCCCAAAATCCTATTTTTATGGAAATGGAAAGGCATTTATTAAATTTATTTGGAAGGGTAAGGGACCCCATAGAGCAAAAATGTCTCTAAAAAGAAAAATGGAGTAAGGGGACTCTCAAATTAGCTCATGGTACCTATCTACAGTGTAAAAACAGCATAGTGCTGGCATAAAGATAGAAATATTGACAAATGAAACTGAATCAAGAATTCAATAATAGACCCTTCCATCTAAG
>JAQZBX010107118.1:0-10685 GCA_029593785.1 Cabassous unicinctus
CAAAAATCCAAACTTAGGGGAGCTGATGTGGTTCAGTGGTTGAGTGCTTGCCTCTCACATATGAGGTCCTGGGTTCAAGCGCCCCCTCAAAAAAAAAGAAGGGTAGAATCACCTCCAAACCCATGACTCAGTTCCTGAGTTCAATATCAGCAGTTGCTGAGCTCAGCCTGGTCATCTCCCTCTTCTCTCCATCAAGCTCACAGTCAAGAGGAAAACGCTGCATACCCCCACCCCCATCCATTTCCCAGTAGGAGGGAACTAATCCAGTAACCCTACCTTCTATCCTAGATAATAAACTTACTGAAATTAAGTCCACAAGTTGTAATGAGATGCAAAAGGTATAAGGTTCTGCTCTCCCACTCCACCCCAGGACTCTGAGCATCCAACCCTGTTAGAGCCTTTACCCATTCATCTTTCTTCCCCATGCCAGTCCCCCCAGCACATAGCACTGCCCACTCCCTGTAAGAAATATAGACTTTATTAGGCACAGAGAGTGAGGTGGGCAGAGGGACAACATGGCGACACGGCTTCCTTCCAAACTGGTAGTTAGCACCCCAGGTTGAGGCAGGGCAGAGGAGAATATCTGCTCTGGGCCCTCTCTTTTCAGGGCTGCATGCAGATGCCCCCATCAAGCCGAATGACCTCTCCATTGAGGAATGGGTTCTCAATGTTGGACTGCACCAGATGAGCATACTCAGCAGGGTCACCCCATAGGTAGGGAAGGGCACCTGGCTGGCCAAGTAGTTACGTACTTCGTCTGGGAGGCTGGTCAGCAGAGGGGTTTCAAACAGGCCTGTAGCAATGGTCATCACTCGGATGCCTATGGGAGCCAGATCTCGAGCAATGGGCAGTGTCATGCCCACTATGCTCCCCTTGGAAGCAGAGTATGCAGCTTGTCCAACCTGGCCCTCAAAGGCAGACACACTGGTAGTGTTGATGATGACCCCATGTTGGCCTCCCGAGTCTGGTTCCTTCTGGGCCATCTCGCCAGCCACTAGGCGAATCACACTGAGAACTTGCTGGAAGTCCTCCAAGGAATGGGCCTCACTCTTCTTTAGGTTGTATGTCCTGTGGGCCACTGTAATGCCTGCACAGTTGACTACCACATCCACATGGCCAAACTTTTCTTTTGTTAGAGTCAGGGCTGCTTGCACGTCCTTCTCTGAGGTCACGTCGGTGGGTGCAAAGGTACAGCTGTTTCCTAACTTCCTGGCCTGGGTCTCCCCGTCCGAGTTGGGCTGGTCCAGAAGCACAGCAGTTGCCCCCTGGCTCACCAGTGGCTCCCCGTGGCCAGGCCTAGGCCTGAGGCTCCTCCCGTTACCACCGCGGCCAAGCCCTTCACACTCCGACATGCAGCAGCCTTCTTGTGCCAAACTTCATCACAGCCAGGTCTGATATTAACTTTAGTAGCCTGCACATGCTCTTCTCCTGTATCTCTCCATCCCTCTTTTTGTTATTCTTTTTACAAATTACATTTTCATATGTTGTTTGCCCAATAATATAGGTTTATGGATTTTTATGCACTTGTATTGAAAATTATATAAGTAGTAAAAAGCACTGTTACAAACAAAAAATGTAATAACATTGGTATTCACATTTACTCACATAGTTAACTACACCGGAGGTCTTTATTTCATCATACAGCTTCAATTTACTGTTTAGTGTCTTTCCTTTCAACCTGTAGGCCAGGTCTAGTGGTAATGAACTCCCTTAGTGTTTAATTTCTTCCTCTATTTGAAGAACAGTTTTGCCAGATATAGAATTCTTCTTTGCTGGTTTGTTTTAAAGATTTGTTTTATTTATTTATCCCCCACCATTGTTTGTGCTCACTGTCTGCTCCTCTGTGTCTGTTTGTTGTGTGCTCATCTTCTTTTTTTTAGGAGGCACAGGGAACCAAACCTGGGACCTCTCATGTGGGAGGGAGGCACCCAATCACTCGAGCCACCTCCACTCCCCACTTGTTGTGTCTCTCATTGTGTTTCCTCGTTGTGTCTCTTTGGTGTGTCATCTAGTTGCAGCATCTTGCTGCGTCAGCTCACCTCACCAACTCATCTTCTTTAGGAGGCATAGGAACCAAACCTGGGAACTTCCATGTGGTAGACAGCTGCCCAACTGCTTGAGCCACATCTACTTCCCCAGATACAGAATTCTTAATTAGCAGTTTTCTCTTTCAGCACTTTAAATATGACATCCCTCTTGTCTTCTGGCTTCCATGGTTTCTAATGAATAACTGGATGTTAATCTTATTAAGAATCACTTGTATGTGACAAATTGCTTCTCTCTTGCTGGTTAAGTTTCTCTTTGTCTTTGGGTTTTGACAATTTAACTATAACATGTCTCAGCATGGATTCTTTAAGTTTATTCTGATTGGAGTTTCTTGAGCATGTTGGATGTGTATGTTCACGTCTTTCATCAGATTTGCAAAGTTTTCAGCCATCATTTCTTCCAAAAGATTTTCTGTACCTATCTCTCTCTTCTCCTTCAGAAACTCCTACAATGCGAATGTTGATACAGTGATGGAGTCCCACAGTTTCCTAAGACTCTGTTCATTTTTCTTCATTCTTTTTTCTTTCAGCTCCTCAGACTGGATACTGTCAATTGTCTTATCTTTGAGTTTGCTCATCCTTTCTTCTGTCTGTTCAAATCTGCTGCTGAGTCCTTCTATTGAGTTTTCCATTTCAGTTATTATACTTCTCAGCTTCAAACTTTCTACATGGTCAATTTTTTTTTTTTTTTTTTTTACCGGGAGGTCCCGGGGACCAAACACAGGTCCCTCCATACGGGAGACAGATGCCCAACTGTTTGAGCCACATCCGTCCCCCTACATGGCCACTTTTTATAACGTTTTTTTTGGAGTTCTTATTTTGTTCATATTCAATTTTCCTGACTTCCTTTAGTTCACTGATTACTTTAAAAAGTTAATCTAAGATCTCTGGTTAGTAATTACAGTGACTGGGCTTCCTCCAGGACAGTTTCTGTTGAATTCTTTTTTTTTTTTTTTCCCTGTGACTGAACCATACTTGTCTTCTCTTCGTATGTTTTGTAATTTTTTTTTTGAGAATTGGACATTCTGAGTATTAAGAGTGTGGTCTCTGGAAATCTTGCTCTTCCACTCCTCAGTCCTCAAGGATTTCTTGAATTTTATTTGTTGAGGGCTGGAGCTGTTTTACTTTCCTAAACTATTTCTCCAGAGTATAAATTCCTTGCTTTGAGTGGTTACCAAAGTATCTGTTCTGTTATCTCTGCAGTCAATCAGTGGACATTTTCACGAAAAAGTAAAACTAAATACATAAAAAAATAAGATGCACAGTCTCTTTAGTCTCCTGATAGATGCCAGTGGTAGGCTGCTATTGTCAAGAGGGGCAAAATCCTGGTCCCCCAGTTGGACTGACTTCAACAGATTTTTGGAAGATGTGGTTTCCTTTGGTCACTCTGGTCCCAATCAGCTGCTCCTAGGATGCAGGACACATTACCATAGCCATTTCAGTGAGGATGAAGAATAGGGGATGGTTGCTGTCTTGCAACATCTTGTCACTTATGAAAGCCAAAATCTTGGCAGCCTCTACAGAGCCAACATTCCTGTTATTGTTCTAAGTGTCCAATCAGGTTCCAGAATTAGTACCTAGTAATTCCAACCTCCTTTTCCAGTCCATTCAGTGTTGTGGAAGGGGGCAGCAATTTGGGGAACTTTCTACTCCACCATTTTGTGTCTGCTCAGTTTCTTTAGTTTCTAAATAACTTCTGTCAGCCAGGTATACACAAATACTTATTCTATAATGCAGCTAGCAGATACAAAGGTTTCTAAAGCCGCCTTTTGCTAAAGACATACCCTCTGAACAGAATAAAGAAAGAAGTAATAGCATATTTCAGAATTTTTTTTAATTACGGAGACTTGACCTTTGTTAATATTTAAATAAGAGTGAAAAAACTTACCAATCAAACTTAATGTATATTCGAATTTTAAATGAACTATATTTCTAGCTTCAAAGCAGGTCTTAAATTTATGTCCTTGGTTAGAAATTCTCTGGCAAAACAGTTAACTACCTTTAAATGTTTTAACTCCAAAATATCTAAATAAACAGTTTTAACATGCTGAAGGAAAATAGGTCCTATAAAGGCATTATTTCAATTTACCATTTTTTAAAGATGAAAGTATAATGGATAAAGATTGTTCATCAGCTAACAAGATGACACCAACCTGTAAATGCCTGACACCTCAAACAACTCATCTCTCCCCCAATCCTTACAGCCCAGTTCTTCTCTACTCCCTATCACAAAGGACATGAAAGGGACTGCCATCCACTCAGAATTTCCTGGGAATCTTCCCAGGCTCCTTTATCCCCCACCCCCCAAATCTAATGGTTAAGTTTTCTTGAAATCTCTTTCAAATCTATCCTTTTCCTTCTCTTGCTTCTTCAACTGCCTTTTCCTTTGTTTAGGACTTTCATCCCTCACCTAAACTTTCACAAAAACCTATATGTTCTTTTTATTCTCCCATTACTACTTGACGTTATCAGCATAGTCCCCAAAGGAATCTGAATTTCAAGTACTTAGAACCCGAGGTTCCCTTAGTATGAAGTAAACCACATACTTCAAAACCTGGTTCCTACCTAGCTCTTCAGTCTCTACTTCTGCCACTCACTCCCCACTGTACATTTATTTTAAAATAACTTTCTGATTCCATGAGTATTGATTCACGCTTGCATGTATTTGCCCATATATAGATATCATCTTTACCTCATCCCCACTGCATTTGGCAAACTCCTAATTATCTTCTAAATCTTCAGACAGAGCACAAACCACTCTCTTGTGTTACTTTAGTATCTCTGAAATATTTTCACAGCTAAAAATGCATTTGGTTACTCTTAAGTTTGAGGAGAACAGTATCTCATTCAGCACTGTATTCTTAGCCCTCCAGAACACTATCCAGCACAATGTAGGTGGCTAACACATGACAGATGAATATAAACTGATCTAGAATTAAGATGAGGCTGTAATCACAAGTACAATCATCAGTTCAGTTTGGGAATAAAACAAATATTTACTCAGTGCCAACATCAGCTGAAGACTGAAAAAATGATCTATTTTTTAAAAATCTGTCTTTTGCTGATATGGGCAGTCAGTGGATATAGCTATGTGGCAGAAACTACTGTTGTTTCTATTACCCATCTCACTACCTCCAACCTAGTTAAGAATATCCTTGATATACTAAATCATAAGCAATTTGTTTTCCCAGTTCAAAAGCAGAGACAAATGAAGTTTCACCTCAGATCAGGTTCTCAAGCGTAAAATTATATATTTCTTTCTATAGAGTGCTTTAGTTTGAAATGAAGGTTATATTTATGTATAATCAACATATATGCAATTTTTAAGTTCAGAAAAATATAAGTATGACATTATGCTCTTAGATCATCTTGGCTGCAGAAAATAACATAGAAGTGAAAACAAAATTAACTATTTTTTTGTTGTAATAAAATAATGAACATCCTCCAAAATTTTAGAGTTAGAAGAAAAAGTTAACACAAAATAGTGATATTAGAACAGGTAAAATTATAAAATAAAGTTATTCAACATGGCTTTAAAAATAGCTAGATACATGGTATCCAAACCACTCTCAGCTTCCTCCTATCTCAGCTTTCTTTTCAATAATGGTGACCACTTCCCGTTCTTTATTACATACCACCAAACAATGCTGCCAAATAATTTATAAAACATATACACAAAAGTATTAGTATCCTGGAAATAAGAAGAAATTTAGTCTAGGAGGAAGGCTACCATAATACTTACTATGGCATAGAATAGCCATTTACTAAAGAATCTGATTCAAGATTCAAGAACTGTTCCAAATCCAAATTTGGTAATACCTGAAATATCCTTGGAATTCCTCCAGTATTGTAGTGAACCACTAAGCTGACTTTATTTTCTTTTTCCACAATTTCAAAGGATCCTTCTTTCCACTTTGTAATCCCAGTCTGCATACTTCGAATTCTGATAGGACCATGTATCTTCAGAGGAGACATATTTTCTTTAAAAATAAATTGCTTCTAGCCAACTTAAAAAGAAAAATATATCTTCACCTGACAGGTTCTAATTGAGGAAAATAAAATAAAATATTAAGTTACAATTTACTAGTGATTAAAATAAGAGTTTAAAAGAGAATGCTTAAATATCCTATATTCCTTTCACCATTTCAATCAACGACTTTTATGAAACATCCTCAAAGGCCTGATTAGTTGGACAGCACAGATAAGAAAGACAACTAAAGCAATCACCAACTTTCAGTGACTGAATCTAACCACCTTTTATTTCTTCTGTATATGTTCCCTTCATGATCCAGTACCTGAGTTTATTAGTACCTAAATTCTGCATTTTATAACATAACAACCATATTACTGCCACTAAAGACATGTCAATTAGGAATACTGAAAATGCCATTCCCAATGTGATCATTCACTATAATGAACCAACCTTTATTTTCACCACTGAAGTGCCAATTTTCTTTTTCCTTCGTGAACACTAATGGGTCTTGAATTTCACTCATTTTCAATCATTTGACCCCATTTTTTAGATTGGAGTTCCTCTTAAAATATCAAAGTATATTACCCAACAATTCCTTCTAATACTCTGCAGTCTAAGCATACCCACATATATAAAAGACATTAAAAGAGAGAATTTTTAAAGAATAATCAAATGAGTTAATTATTTAAGAAAATCATTTAATCTCTAGGAAAAACAAAGAATGAACAAAACCTCTCTTCCTAAGAACCACCTACCATTTATGCTTAATATTACCATTCCTGGAAAGAATCTTTATCAATTTTATCTTTGATAAATACTCAGGTTTCCTGAATAAACTAGTAACACTTAAAAATGACTTACAACAATGATGGGATGTTTAAGTCTTTTTCAGACTAACTCACCAAATGTCATTAAGTAATTACACTTATAGCCATCATAGAAAATGTTATACAATAGTTCATGTGTGAATTATACATATGTATATACATATACATCTGTATTCACAACATATAATATATGCAATAATTTAAATGGCTAAAACAAATTTCATTTATACTATTTTTCACATCTCTAAAAACACTACATCTAAAATTGATTCTTGCTTATAATTCAATAAACTAAAAATTATAATCACCTCTGCCTGAACAGCTCAATAGAAAAGCTGAAGTTAGCGTACAAAGGGAAAAGATCCTAAAAATCAGGAGCCAGCTCTGTCACTTACTGATTTGTAACTTACCTTCTTTAACCATTAATTTTCTAAACTGTGCAATAAAAGTAACACAGGCTACAATCTTGCAGAATTAAATGAGATAACACACATTAGGCACTCAATATACAACAACAATTAACATTAATGGAATTAGTGTCTACTTTCTAAATTTACTCCTTGTCTAAAACACCTCTTTCTCCAAGGACTCCAAATAAATAAATTGTTAACAGGGGTCACCAATGCAACTGTCTAGAGTCTAGGAAGGTAATATAAATGGCTCAGGCAGGCAAAATAGGAACTGCTACTCAAATCAAGCCAGTTGTTACCATGTAGAAATAGTGACTGTAGCATTGCCAGATCACCTAATTTTTCAAGAAAATGAAGACATCCAAAATTTTATGTAAAACTGTCCATTTTTAATAGTGGGCAATGAATTCAAAATTATTTTTTAAAAGCTACAAATCAAAGAAAACCCATCTGCAGGATACAGACTGGAAGGCCTCTCGTTACTGTATATCAAATAACTGGGAATAAAAGAAGAGCTGTGAAAACACTTAGAGAAGTTTAAAAGTGTTAAATATTCTATTACTATTCATTTATGTCATCAAATTCTTTGGAGTAGCTACTATGGCCAGATTTAGATAATAGTATAATTGCCCAAGAATATGAATCCATCAAAATAACAGAATCCATTACTGCTTATAGACTGTTAATATGACATTTTGCTCAAACTAGTAACTCTACAGAAATTTGGGCCAGCAAAGTTTATAATACTTTTTTTGCAATTAACATTTTTGCTTCACTGCCTGGTTATATCCTTGAAGATTTGTTCCACTCTACCTATCAGAACTGCAAAAAATAACTGTCCCCTCTCCAAACCCAGGTGCTCATGCCAGAAACATGTCATGTCATGGCCTTCTCTTTTGATAATTACTGATATCAGACTGGAGGTCTTTATAATGAATTACAGATCAAATCACATCACTGCCCTCCTCAATATCACTCACCAGCTCCTCACTGCTCTCAGAATAAAATTCAAAACTCTTTAACGCAACATAAAGGCCCTTCATCATTCAGGCACTTCTTACCTCTTTATCCCCAACAAGCTCCCCAAATCCAGTTCTTGTGAACTACTTATAATTTGCCCCCAACGCCGTATGTTTTCATGCCATTATACCTTTGCACATGTTGTGGCCTGTGTCTGGAGGATTTTTATGAACTTTTTCCATTCATTCCCCTCAACCTCCTTAATTTCTTCTCCTGGCTATAAAATCAAGGCTCAATTTTGATGCTACCTTCTTTACTAACATCTTCCCTGGCTTTCTTTCCCCATATTTTTTTCTCTCCTCCTGTATCCACACTGTGACTGCTTAAACGCGTCTTCATTCTCTCATTGTTCCCTTTGTTTACCTCTCATGGAGCATTTATTACACATTATAATAAACTATTTACTTCTTTGTCCCTATCTAGACTTTGCTATTTGAAGATAGGGAATATGCTCTTTAATCTCTGCATCCCCACTAGGGTAATGTCTGACACACAAGAAACATAAATCCATTGTTTAAGAATAAAGAATAAGTAAGCACTATCAATTTTCTTCAATTTGCTGTTAAAATATACAACAACAGATATTGGAATAATAAATTCCCTTTATATGACCAGTATAGGGTTATACTGACTAAGTTCTTTTTACAAGAGTATCATTTTATACTATTACTTATAATTTATCTTCTGAAGACATCTAAGCTTTTTTTCTTCTCCACTAAATGTAAAGCCATCCTCATACCCTTTTAAGAATTCAATGGAAGAAAAATCATTTATGAACAACAATTAATGTTCTTACAGAATGGATTAAAACAAAAACATTACTAACTTGCCCCAAACTAGGATTCATGTTGTTCACTGGTCAAAGAAGAAACTCTATAAAGAGTTGTACCACTTGTCAAATTTCCTCATCTTTCCTTATGTCATTATGGGTCAGGGTGTCAAAATAAAAGGGAATTCCCATTCTCTTGGCATTTTCGTACAAAACCAAAAATAGGTAAAAAGTCCTTGACCTTGAATCCCTCCAATGGAAATATATATTTTTAAAATGACAATATTTTATGAAACTTGGAAATGAAAAATTAAAAGTTCATTAAAATATTTGAGAAATAAAAATATTTCATTGGTTACTTCTATTTCTCTATATATAATTCTGCATGTCTCTCAAACATTTGGTGCAGTGTTTTGGTTAAATGTATAAAATTTTACTTCAGATACTAGAAATATCCTTAATCATTTCTACAAGCAATCTCTTTCTTCTAAAGAAAAAAAAAAAAGCTAAAAAAAATGGAGAACATAAAATTGGCCAAACCAATTAAATAAAACTTTTTCTTAATGCCTCAATTTACCCCATTACCTACTTTTGCACTAAATTAATTAACTATATTTACTTTTGCACACTCATCACATTATCAGGGTTTGCCCTACTTGGTTAAGACAGAAAAACACTAAGTTTCTTTTTTAGTATGTAGCACAATCCAGTAACAGTTAAACTTTCTATGAACCTAGGACAAAGACAAGATTTCTTTGCCCTCTGTAACACTAATTTCTTTTATCAAAGCAATATTAAGGATGCAAAGGATAAGAATGAATTATTCCTTAAGTATGGAGAAAGATTCTACTTTTGCTAAATTTCTTCACAATTACTAAAATTATTGCTCAACTTTGAGCATTACATGGAAGCTCAATCAATATTAGCAAAAATGTTCCTATTCTCTTTACATTTATATGAACGCTCACATTTTAGGTACTGCTTTAAAAACATCCTCATCCAGAGAGCATTCTGTAGTAAAGAAAGCAAGCTAAAACATAATACTGTATCTACCAAATAGAACATAAAAACCTGTCAATTCTTGCAAATTTGCATACTCATATTCAGAACAGGTATCCAAAACAAAAATATTACTTACTTTTCAGTGGCTTTTACTGAAAAACCTATGTAATAACAATTCACCTTTATTTTGATCCTTGTGCCAAAGGCAAAGCACTCTTCTTGGGGAACTATTCATATTCTGCAGTTATGCCAGTTCTCCGGAAGCCATCAACTCAGCTAAAGAAAATAGAAGTGTGCCTTTTTAAAAGAATCCAATATGCAAAATTAAAACTTAACAAAAAAAAAGTGGTCATTTATACATTAACCCTTTGATTATTTAAAAACCACAAACAATCTTACTGAAAACATTTAAAATGATGCTCAACACACAGACACACAAATGATCAACATAACTTTAAGAACTTACCTGCAATGCAAAATGAGACTCAAGGAGCCTGCACCTTGATCAATTTGTGTCTTGGTTTACTTATCTCTGCTACATTTTGAAACTAAGAAGTCAGTGAAAAAGAGTATATCCTTTGTTGACTTTATAGGAATTGTTACATAATGATGGATTAAGTCTTTTTTTTTTTTTTTTTT
>JAQZBX010107119.1:0-10685 GCA_029593785.1 Cabassous unicinctus
GAATCCAGTTAAAATCGGGCACCCTTTGGTAAAGCTTTGTACATATTAAACAATTTATACCGATCATTTTGAAAGTGAGAATTTAACGTTAGAGGAACGAGCGAGTTCCTTGGCCATCTTCTCATCGGATGATTGGTGCTGATCGATCGTTGGTCACCGTTGGTCGGAGTTTCACAGTAGCAAAGGGGTTTTCTCCACTGGGGGAAAAACACCATGCAGAAATACTACTTACAAGACAGGGATATGATTTTAAAAGAACCAACAGCCACTTGGCTTGCACAGTTTACCACCTTTCCACTGTATGTAAATTCCTGACAGCATTTTCTGAATAAGAAAGTTTTACTCTGTAGCAATTCCCTTTATTACTTACAGAGCTTGACATGTGAGAGCCCACATCTTTCTAGTCTTTTACTGGGGGAGAGCATAATCCTATGGGAGAGCTGTACTGGGACAGGGTCTGGATTAAGTCACCCAGTGCAGCCTGGGACCAGGAGACCCTCTACTCTGGATCCAGCCAGACACTGGGCTGCCCCGCCCAGTTCTGCGCCCCAGAACTTTCTGTGGGGCACTGAGAACAAGGCGGCTGCATTCCTCTCTGACCTCACAGGCCCGTGGACTTTCCCAGCACCAGGCCTCCTGGGGACTCCCAGCTGCCTCCCCCTACACACCCACTCACACAACAGTCAAGGGTGAATTCACCCACTCACAAGAGTCTTAATGTAGAAAATTGAACCTACCTTAGAAAAGGAGGTTTTGCAGTCCCGTTTGTATCACTCTGTGAGGAAAGACAAAGGTGAAGCTTATGGGAAGCTCATGAAATTTGGGTCATTTTTTAGTATGAACCATAAGCAAAAATATCTAAAGGAAAAGGGATAGTTTAAAGTTACACCTGTTTAAAAAGTGCCCCATAGTCTTAATTCATTTGAGACGGTTTAGATATCTAAATTCATTAGAAAGAATATAAGGGTGAGGAGAGAAAGTAGATACCCTCACATGTGTTAGAACATGTCACAAAAGGCCACACCTCAGGGCACTGAGGCCCCGGTGCTCGCAGAGGAACACCGACAGCCGGTGATGCCCATGCGCTCACATGGGCAAACCTGTCCCCTGCACACTGAAACTCAGAGTTAAGCACGTTAAACTTTGAGCAACAAAGCTACATGACAGAAGAATACAGCCTCAAGTAAAACAGAGCTATTAAACCTTTTATATCCACAAAGTTCAGTTAAATTTCTAGGGAGAAAGCAGATTTGCTGCTCCTCATTGAGGACCTTTCAAGTGCAAAACCGCAGTGATTGTGGTTTGCTTTTTGTGAGCCTAGCCCCGAGTGGTGACATGGAAAAATGACAAGGAAAATGACAGCCCACAGACAGGTGTGAACTGCTGAAGCCAGAGAGAACTATAGGAAGTTCCAAAAAGGAAAAGATGGGACTAAAGTGCAAATGTATCTTCTCCAGAGGCAGCCCCATTAGCCCCTGGTCCTGGGCCTCTGCCTCCTGGGGTCTCAGGAGAAGAACCCCCCAGCCCACGACTGACCAAGGACAGGCGGGCGTGTGCCTTCCCCCCTTCACTGCAGAAAGCTTGCAGGCCCAAGCTCACTCAGGCAGCCACCCAGCCAGGAGAGGGCAGTGTAAGGCTGTCTGACCAACAAGCTCCAGGCTGCTGCCCCCCTCCGTCCGGGCCTCGGGGCGATGACTTCAGACCTGCTCCTGCAGTCTTCCCTTGCCAGCCCCTAGGCTCCAAGGCCAGACATGGGAGCAGCCCAGGCTGGACTCCCAGCCTGTCCACTCCAAGGACCTCTCACGTTGGAAGCACACCTATCCCACCCCCCCACCAATGTCCAGCAAGCCCATCCTGAAGGAGCAGCAGTGCCAGAACATGGCTGGAAAAGAGCCCCACACCCTAATTCAGTGCCTACTTTTCAGCACTAAAAATTATTCTTCATGCTAAATATTTCTGACTGTCTCAAAGTAATAATCCCAACACATCAATGGAGGGGGTTTTTTTTTTGTTGTTGTTTTTAATCTGAAGTCACAAAGCAAACGCACTGCTTAGCCTATCTTCCTAATGGAGCTTTAAACGGTTGCAAAAATTATTTCTTCCCAAAGGGCATGCTGCGCTTCCTCAGCAGGCCTCAGGATAAGCCATTTCTGGTGTAACTTTCATATTACACGAGGATGAAAGACTAATTTTATGACTTATTTTTAAAATACACTGGGATGCCTCAAAGTGCTGGCATGAAAGCAGAAAGCCCAGAGCAAGAGCCCCCAGCACGCAGGAAGGATCCAGAGTCTATGCTTGTGAAAAGGCCTCCTGTGGCCCAAAGGTCAGGGGGAAGGGCAGCGCCATCCTTGGAGGCCTGAGAAGCGCCCTTGGTGCCCAGCCAAGCTCTGGCGGGCGCAGCCTCCGGCAGGCAGGCTCTTGGCCTTAGCTGCTCTGCGCCACACCCAGCCCTCTTCCTCCTCCGGTCTCCTACTTGAAACCACCTTCCTTCTTCCTTTCTTTGGACAAAACACTCTTTCTGTCTCTCTTCCCCTCCCATTCGTATCCCTAAGTTTAAGGAAATCCATCTGTGCATCCTGATCTGCATGCAACCAGAAACACACGCCCCCCACCAGGGAGAACACCCCCAAACCACCCTCAAGGCAAAAGCCCCTGAGCCCCTTCACAGAGAGCCTTCAGGGCCCCGAGAGAACTTCAGACACGATCTGGGGCCACATTTTAGTGAGCTCTGTCATCTGGTTGCTTAGCCCAACTGCACTGGAGAGAAACAGAACATGGAAGAGATGCTGTCAAGGTCAGCCTTGAAAGTTAAAGTGGAAATTAGTAATGACAATGGCTGTGAGGAAGGGGGCAAAAGATGCTTCTTGAGAGGATGAAAACTGAACCCATTTTGTGTCGGAGCACAGAGCCTGCAAAGCCTGGGTCCCACGTGTGCTCTGCGCCCGACAGTCCCACTCCCTTGGAGGTATGAGCAGGCCACGCGTGCACCAGAGACAAGAGAAAATCCCTGGGTTATTTTTACAAGCAGATGCATTACCTTCACAATTTCCATCCCTTGGGAGAAATTTATGTACTTAAAGCACCACGCTAAGGAAATGGGAAAAAATAAAAAGGTGGGCACTGTTTGCAGTTCTCAGTTTACTAGTCTCAGCACTTTTCAACGCAGTCTTCTTATATTGATAGTCTACTAAGATTGAGTCAACTAAGAGCTTTATAAATAAAGTTGGACCATATTTAAACTACCAAATGCCAAATAATGAATAATGTATTATTATTGATTATATTGATATTTAAAACAGGAGTTTTTCATTTACTAAATTCAGTATAATAAAAACTACAGCATCAATGGTTTCTTCAGTAAGATAGTGAACATGGTCAATTTCGGTGCCAATGATGGTTTGGGGGCAAGTTTCTTTTACCTTGAAAGACATTATATAACCTTAATGAAGTAATGGAGCTGGGCAATCATTGTCAATAGCTGCTAACATCACAAAAAACCACCAGACCAGTATGCCTCCATATGGACGCAGCCAGCCCCTCAAGGAAATGCCCTAGCAAAACAAATAGCAGCAAAAACACGGACTCAGATTGAGGCTCGAGACCTAACAATTTACCGGAAATACAGTGGAGGACAGTGCAGGGACGCTCCTGGCAAGGTCTAGACTGGGGACACCCTCCAGGTCAAATAATCTGGCTTTTCTACAAATAAATCACAAGGAAAAAGAGACAGAAGAGGAGACATGTAGCTTCAATGGACCTTATTTGGATCCGGAATCAAATAGATATACAGTAAATAACTTTTTGTAGGAGACAATCAGAAATTTGAACACTGATCATTTGATGGTCCTCTGGAATCGTTAACTTTTAAAGCTACAATATCAGTATTCTGATTATGCTAAAAAAAAAACAGAGAGTGCCTTATCTTTCAGATATTTACAGATGAAATGCTATGACGTCTGGCATTAGCTTCAAAATGATCTGGGAGTAGGTGGAGGAGTGAGATACAAGATTGGTCAGCAATTGCTAATTGCTAAACTGGGGTGGGGGCAGTGTCATCAGATTATTCTATTTTTACTTATTTTTTATTTTTTCCAAAAGAAAATGTTGAATACAAACAAAAAACTGGAAAAGGTACTATAGACTCAGGTCACACACAAACAATGTACCGTCTTTGACTATATCTTAAGTTTTGCAACATGCAGTTGTAAAAGCTTTTTCTTCATCAAAACAAATTTTTATGCTTTTAGAAGTGCCTTAAGATCACTTCTATTTTTTTTTAAAGATTTATTTATTTATTTATGTATCCCCCCCCTTGCTGCTTGTGTTTTACTGTGTCCATTTGCTGTGTGTTTCTTCCGTGTCTGCTTATCTCCCCCCTGCTGTGAGGTTCCGCTGCATCAGCCCACTGCGCCGCGCGGGCTGGCCTGCTCTCACAAGGAGGCCCTGGGAAGCGAACCCGGGGCCTCCTGCATGGTAAACGGGGGCTCTATCGATTGAGCCACACCCGCTTCCTGCTGTGAGGTCTTGCTGCATCAGCCTACGGGGCCTCGCGGGCTGGCCTGCCCTCACAAGGAGGCCCCCGGAAGCGAACCCGGGGCCTCTCATATGGTAAACGGGAGCTCTATCCATTGAGCCACACCCGCTTCCCTTAAGATCACTTCTAAATACAACTTTCAAAATATTTGAATATTTTTTTTTTTTAAAATGTATTAGGGCTTTTAATAAAATAGCATTTGCTATCTTTGGACTTTACAATAATTTTCTCTACTTTTTGAAGTTTACTGTCATGTCAGCAGCCTAGTAAAGCTCCATTTTCAATAGCCACATATCATTCTTTGGAAAATAATTTTTGAGTCACATATGGAGGAATTTGGAATGATAAAGATATACCATGCAGGATGTTCATCTAAGAAGAGAAGTCAGACAAAAACTTGCATTTCCTGGACAAAAATGTGCCATTACATAGCCTATGATGAGGTAGGCCTATGTTCCAAAATCCCTTAAGGCTCACACCAATGCACAGAGCATGTTTTTAGAAGAGTAACCATTTCACGTAATCTAGAGTCTCTGCCTGTACACCATCCACAGCTGAAAAAAGGCCACCAATCACGGTGACTGATGGGGCAGAATTGTCAAGCCACAGACCCCCCTGAAAAGTAGGGAGATGGCTTATATAATGCATTACAGAAAACACCCCACCCTAATTGAAAAATAATTTAAAAACAGTAAAAATGGCACAGGCTAAATTGCACCGACTGCGCGTGTGCCACCAACAGTCCCTAGGATGATGTTCAGCAAGGAGGCCTGATGGCTAGAGACCCTGCCACCTTAGCCCTTCTGTGACCCTGGGCACGTGGCTCAGCTGCACATCCTCCAAAAGGTGCCACCACGGGCTTCACACCCACTATTTAGCTACTTCTTGTCTGAACCTGAGCAGCTGAATGTTGCTGTAGAAGAGCACACAACCATACTGATGGGTTCCATTTTAATCCTGAGCAGAAACCTTAAAAGGGCCTTCAGCATTCCGCCCCTACTCTGTGGCAGCATGCTCACTTCCTCCCTCTTTAAACACCTATTTTACAGCTTCACTTTTTAAAAAAGCTGCTCACCGCTACACTCTGCCTGCTCCCATCAGCTGATGAGCTTATGTCACCATAGAGGAAATGTAAGTTGTCAGACGGGAACTCCCTTGTCTACCCTCCCGGCTGTAGCCACATCCACCCCCTGGGCCTTTTCGCCTACTACTGTGGACATGCCCCTGCTCCTGGCCACAGCTGGCTCCTCCATTCATGCTCTAGGCCCCTTCCTGCCTCTTTGATTACCTCCTTCTTCTCTAGCATGCTCTGCTTCTCTATTGTATATTTTCAGGATTGAGGGCCTGAGTCCCCAGCTGCAGGGAATGCAGCTGGCAGACGCCTGGCGCTCTGTCACCAGTGCTCTTCAGAAGTTGCCCACTGGACACAGGCATATAAAGGTCTGGCTCCCTGGCCCCAAATCAAGGCAGCCTGAGGGCCCCCCAGCTACTGAGTGCTCAGTGGGACTGGTGGCCTGCACCACAGTCCAGTTTCTCCCTCTGCCCAGTGCTGCTCCCTTCCTTTCATTTTCAAAGGTGTTGATCCCAAGGGTGCTCGCTAGTAAACATCTGCACAGGAATCTCAGCATCTGTTTTCCAGTGAACTCCCCTTATAACCTCCACCCAAGTAATCACCCCATCCCTCTACCTCCTTACCTAGTTTTAATTCTCTGCATAGCTTTTTAAAAAGGTATTTCTGTTTGTTTCTTTTTTAATATCTGTTTCCTCTTACTAGAATGTAAGTTCCAGATGAGTCAGGAACTTATCTTGTTCATCTTTGATTCCCCAGAGCCCAGACCAGAGCCTGGCACTGTCGAGGGAATGAGTGAAGGTATCTCTCTGAGCTGGTGTTCTCCGCTATCTGCCTTACAGGGTTGTTCAAGGATTAAAGATAATGTGCACACAATGTTTACACAAGGCCTGGTACAAAGTGAACGTTTTCTGAGGTAACAAAGAGATTAACAATTTCAACCATAAGCATTCCTTCAGAAAACCGTATGAAAACTGAAGAAAATGCAGAAAAAGGCGATTAAGTGATTAAAAGACTACAGTCATGACCAAAAGCAAGGACTGAGAGGATGGGGTCGATTTGAAAGATGCGTCACAGGGAACCTGCGGCTTTCCCTGCTGAGTGAAGGAGGCAGCGGAGAGAAGCCTGGAGGGCAGTGCTGATTTTGACCTAAGGGTGCCACTCACTGTGGGGAAAGGGAGTGTGGGAAGAGGGCCAGCTCTGGGGACAGCAGCTGTAGTCCCAACTCAGTTTGGAAGGTGAGAGTTTGAGCGCCTTGAGAAGGGGTGTAAGCAACTGTGGGGTAAGCCCCAGAGGGCAGTGGTCCTGCGCGCTTATCCACAAGACTCAGGGAGTTCCCACTGCAGGGCAGGCACTTGAGGTCACCCAGGTGAAGCGTGACCAGAGCCAAGGAGAAGCACCTACGGTCTAGGAAGCCCGAGTGCTGTGTAGAGCAGGTGGGCAGAGCAGCTCCTCAGTGGCCTTGTCTGATAACTGACACTGTCCCTCTTTTACTTTTTATTTATCAACATGACAAGACTATGCTAAGTCCTTTTAAAAATCCACATGTGTGTAAATAGTCATTTACAAGATAAAGAACAAAAGAAGGATTGGGAATTAAGAAGGTTTTAAAGGTTGTGTGACAAAGAAGGGGACTGAGAGTAACTACTGAGAAAATGCCCCCTACAGGGACCCCACCTTCATACTAGCAGAGAGCAAAGTTGTTAAGCTGGGAACAGCTCACACCTCCTGGGGCAATTTGGATATGGGCGAGTCTAGAACACAAGCTGCAGTACTGCAACTTTACTCACAGGAGATGTGATTTCTGGTTTGGACACTGGTGCTTTAAAGGTAGAAATACTTTCGGAAACGTCTCTTCCCTTATCTGCAGCTGCTCCTGTGGACAGACATTCCAAATAATCTGGTGGGGGTATGACAACACTACTTTTTTCAGATAAATCCACTGTGCTGATACTTCTTACTGGTGCAGGGCTAAAGACAAAAAAATGACAGAACACAAGTTAGATAAGAGCCTGCCATCAGAATCCCAAGCATCCTAAATATCCTATGACCAAGATTAAAATAGGTTTTTTTTTTTTTTTAGGAGGTACTGGGGATTGAACCCAGGACCTCGTATATGGGAAACAGGTGCTCAACCACTTGAGCTACATCCACTCCCCTACAATATGTTATTAATCCAAGAGGATGAGGGAGGAGAGCATTACAATACACACACACCACACACACAATGCATATAACACTGTAATGTTTTTATCGGTTATAAATGTATACTCAAAAGAAATTCTTTAGGGGAGCAGGTATAGCTCAGTGGTTAAATGCCTGCTTCCCTGGTACCTCCTTAAATAAATAAATAAAAAAAAAGAAATTCTTTAAAAGTCTTGACAAAAGGAGAGGGCAAATGGCTTAATTAGGGGCTGGCTCCTGATTAATTTAGTCTAAGGTGGTCAGCAAGAAAACGTAGACTATAGCAAAAGCCTTAGCAAGTACTGAGCATTTAAGATATTGAAAGAAATATCAGAATTTTAGTATCTTAAAAATGATACTTAGTTTTATTTCTTGGCACAATGGCATTCTAGTTACTCTGCTGTTTTGCCAGGGATGAAGATCATGTAGATGGTTTAAGAGACATTTAGGAAATATAATGGACAGGACCTGAGAGGCGGTAATCTAAGTGTCTGGCTTGCACCATGCGATGGCTTATGAAGGCACTCTTTGTGCAGGGAACACTGAGGATGAGGCAGTTTAGGGAAACGATGGGGGAGTTCATTTCTGAGGGCCCACAGGACAGCCAATGCCAACTATCTAATACACATATAAATATTTGCATTTGGCCCAGGAAAAAGATATTTCTGGGTTCCAGTCTAGGCTCTGTCACTTCTAGCTCTGTGTTCTTAAGCAAGTTATTAAACCTTTTTGTGCCTCAGTTTCCTCACTTTTAAAATAGGGACCTCCTCATAGGGCTCTTGTGCAAGGTCAAGAAACCATAGGCCAGAGACCATTTCAGAAAGAGTGCTCAATGTGCTAAAGACTGTTTAGAAGAAAGATACAGGTGAACATGTTTGTTGGACTTATGGACTTAGCGGCCATGGTGGTGGCTGATAGTGAGACTGGTTTGAGGGCTGATTGGATTGGGGTGGGGAGTGAGGTAAAGAGCAGGTGATCTGGGTCATGTCTCGTCACAGAACACAGTCATAAAGCTTGTGGACAACAGAAATAAATGTAGAACAACAATCTCTATGTATTTCTATTCCACAAGATCTGAGGTTTCACCAGGAGTTTGGCTACATTATCTAGATCATAATTCTGAAAACATTTGGCCAAATGAGTTTTCTCTTGCTGGGAAAGAGAAGTCACATTTAAGTTATTACCTTGGTGCGGGCACAGTCTCTGTTTCCATTTCATTTTCTTCCAGCAATTTTGTATATGATGATGGGAACCAACCCCTCCTACAGGTTGAAAAAAAGCACTTTTTGTGGTATTAGCAGCAGACACACTAAGGAATGACTTGGTGATAGCTCAGGTGCAGACTAGTCCATTTTCACCATAAAGGTGACTAGTGAAATTAAGGCTTTTATAAATACACACTTTCAGAGGTAACTTTCTTATGATCTAAAATCAGATTTATCTATATATGCATTTAAATACAGAATATAGTCTGGGATAGAATAGCTCCAGTTAACTAAATTACAACTATAACTATAATTAAACTACAAGCCTAACTTTGGCCAAAATGCTGGTTTGTCTACAAAGACAATTTGCTGCTTAAAAGACAGAGCATGCCTCTTTGAAAGGACAGATCACCCTGAAGGATCATGTAAAGACTTACTTTTTGGTGTCATCATGTTCTCCATAAAGCCAGCCGTCTTTTTCCTCAGAGATGAGCAGTGTGATGACCTCTCCTTGTGTGAAGCTAAGTAAGGTCTTGTTAGTGCCCGCAGTATGTGGAAAAATGGTTTTTACTTTCTGTTTTTTCATCATGTTCAGGCCAGTGGCGACAGAAACTGATCGCTGTAAACTAGAATCATCTGAGGTATCTGTTAAAAAAATGAACCCAGCATTAATGACTATTCAAAAAATGATAATCAATAGGTAAGTTCAAAAAGCAAACTCTAGAAATCCATCCACTCCCATCTTGCCAAAACACACGTTCTACCAAAACTCCAACTGCCTTGTATTTACACACCTTTATCACTGCCTGGATTGGACAGGGACAGCAAGGAACGGGCAGAACCATGACCTGAGGTCTTTCAAAGCCCAGAGAAGAGTCCCTTTGGCTAACGGCTCTATCCCAGATGGTGAGGATATACCAGTACACTCTAGCTCTAGCCGCAATCTGATTGTGATCATGGTTCTCAATACCAAGTGGTCTGAAATTTTTCCTCCCTCTGCCCTCTCAATTTGATCACAAGGGCAGGCTGTGGCAGCAACGCAAACCCAACTGTCAATGACCAATGCCACCAAGGAAAGGGAAAAAAATGGGAAATGTAGATGTTCTTTCCATCCCAGGTCAGGATGTGACAATGTGTCACCTTTACAGAGCCCTCACTAAGTGCCAAGTGATAACCTCAGTCATAGTCCCCCACTCACCGAGGCTTCCCGGCAACCTCCTAGGAGCGAACTGTTACGATTCACTTTGACAGATCGGTAAACCGAGCCCTACAGAGTTAATGACTCGCCCAAGATCACACAGCCAGCACGCGGCAGTGCCAGGGGTCAACGTGGGCAGTCTAGCACCACAGCCTATGCTTGTAAGGACTGTGCTACATGTTTTATGTAACAGTCCACACACAGGCTGGTATTTTGAGTTCTCCCTCCAAAAAACTGAAATGGAGATTTTCTTTTTAAATACTTTTTCACTCAAATTCTGCTATCCTAGTAATGCATCTAGCATATTTACTTTATTTATTTTTTTTTTTAAAGATTTATTTATTTTATTTATCCCCCCCTTGCTGCTTGTGCTGCTGTGTCCATTCGCTGCGTATCTTCTCTGTGTCTGCTTATCTCCCCCTTGCTGTGAGGTCTTGCCGCATCAGCCCACGGCGCCGCGCGAGCCGGCCTGCCCTCACAAGGAGGCGCCGG
>JAQZBX010107120.1:0-10690 GCA_029593785.1 Cabassous unicinctus
TTGTCCCAGTGTCAGTGTATGATAGAATGTATTGCTTCACATCATTTTTGCACATCAAGTTGTCAGCTTTTAAAATTTTGGAAAATCATGTATGTAGGTATGTAATTGTACCACCTTTTAGTATTAATTTAGATTTCCCTTGGAGCACTTTTCTTTTTCTGACTCCTATAAAATTGTATGCCTGTACTGATTTATAGAAGGTGTTAATATACACTGTACAGAAATCAATTTTCATTTGTATATGCTGTTAAAATCTTCTCTAACCAGTTAGTGTCTCTGAATTTCTTTATGTTGTCTTTCATTAGCTGGATCTTCTTAATTTTTCTGTCATAATTTTCTCAATCTTATTCATGTTTTCTGTTAACGTCTGTGTCTTGTTTAAGAAGAAACAGCATATGATGATAAATACCAATATTATATTGTAATACTTTTATATTGTTTCCTTCAACATTTTGCAAATAATTGACCTTATATTTTATTGTGTAATATTGAGACAGATCTGCAACTAATTTTATTTGCAACTAAGTATTTTAAAAATGTGTCCTTCCTCCACTGATCTACAGTGCCAATCTGGTCATAAATCATGGATAGGTGTTCCTCTTTCAGGACTCTTCCTTCTTTCCATTGGCCTATTTTCCTATTTGTGCCCTGATATCACACTCCTCGAATTGCAATTATAGGGTGTCTCCATATTATGGCAAAAGATGTTCCTCCAATTCTTTCCACTTTTTCTAAAGGGTTTTGACTTATTCCATTCCATTGAATTTCCATTTAAAATTTAGACTAGCTCATCAAACTGATTGAGCCTTACTTTTATTTTTATTTATTACCTTGCATCTATACCTCATTTCCAAAATAATCTTTCTCCTATTGTTTAAATCATTTTTGGTTAATAACTTTATATTCCTTAATGGTCACATTAAGAGGTGTATTAGATAATTCCATGCACTGAATATGCTTTATTCATCTACAGTTCTAATTTGTTCATATATATTTGCTATATATATATGGATTATAGTGAAAATTAAATATCCATGTCACTACCACACAATTTAAGATACAGAATATCAATAATAGTTTGAAGCCTCCTAAAGGCAACAGCATCTCTCTTAATTTCCTCAGAAGTGAAGTATAAATTTTCTATTAAAATAAGCAAAAGTTACAATATTTCCACTTTACTTCAAATTATTGTTGAGCTTATACAATATAGGATGATTTCAAATAACATTCTATAACTCTCATACTCTGACTATGCTTCTGACTTTCTGAAGACCATCATATGCTCATCCTAAGCTCCAGCCTTGCAAAACAATTTAAAGACATATGCTTTTCCCTTCCTGATATTTTTGTCCATTATAATTCTTTTCCATTAAATGTTTCTTTTCTATCTTTCCTCATATTACTGGCTAATTTTTAATTCTCTCTCAAAATTCTCAAAATATATTATCTTCTTCTGATAGCTTTTTTACTCTTAAATAATGCCTGATTTTTTCTTACATGGTAACATAATATGTGGCACTGAGTTAGCTACAAATCTTTTTTCTCTCTTTTCCTAGTGTGTGATCAACCTGTTGACAAGTTGAGTATCTCATCTCCATTTAGTGACCGGAAGAACATAAGCACTCAAGAAATGACTATGGAATGGTATTTTGTTTAATAATGACTAAATACATTTTAAAAATTTATTATTTGATTTAATCCAGTATGTGATTTTGGTTATGGAGGCATAAAGTGATTAGGATACATGACACAGAATTTATGGATTCTACTAAGGAATTACCATATTTACATGAATAGTTATGTCATATTATTAAGTTTTATGTAAGTTCATAATAAAGTCTTTCCAAAGTGAAGTAAATTTTGGTTGATTTAATAGCAATATGGATGGAGGAATTCAGAAAATTCTTTCAGTTAATAATATTTATTCTGCAATTGTTGCATGTCAGACACGCTACTCAGCACTAGAAATAAGATCATCCAAATGTTCTTATATCCTGCCTTCACAAAGTTCAGAATCTAGAGTGGAAAGCAGGCATTAAAAACTGATATGTGATTTTTCTATTGTTTTTACATGATAGAAAGCAAAATAAACAGAATCATTAAAAATGGATTTATTTCCTCCTTGCAGTTTGGGCAAGGCTTTTGAGAAATGAAGTACGGAGACAGAACACACTGTGAGAAGAATATTCCAGTGTGAATAGAGAGTAGGCTAAAATGTCTCATGGGGAAGAAATTGAAATGGGAGGAACATAAATAAAATGCTAAGCAAGACTGGAGCAACTAGAAGTGAAGAAATAACCACGGGGAAATTATTACAACTGATGCTTGTATTCTGCGCTAAGAATTTTGGAATTAGTTTAAAAATAATGAGAAACCATTCTTGGCATTTAAATGAAGATCACAGATGGAGAGGTGTGTTTTAAGATGGATGGATGGATGGATGTATGTTGAATGGATAGATGGAATGATGGATGGATAAAAGCCTGTGCACATGTTAAAAAAAGCCTTGAGAGCATTGTTGGAATTACTATTGAAATTTCATAGTCTAAAAAATAATGTTTCAAGTGATGAGATTTATGACTTTAGGAATTAAAATACATTGCTCTTCTAGGGTGTTCTTCTTTGACAATCTTGTGTTAAGTATTTCCTAGTGAAACAGGTTATTCCAAGCGAAAAACTCATGAGCTGTCTGTGGACCATACAAATACCCAGGCTTCAGGGAAACTGACAACTCCATAATAAAACATTTTTTATTCCTTAGACATCAGGGGAAGGAGAACATTTTTTAACTACTACTAAGTTTTAGACTACCACTTTTCTCCCCACATTGCCTTGTGTGAGCATTTGTGAATCAGAAAATAATACCTGAGATAAAACCCTATATGTTGGCCTTATTCATGCTAGGCTTTACTCTAATGGTTTCAGTAAGCTAATATCCCCAAGCCTAGAAGTGGCAAAGTTTATCATATCCTATAGTTCTCCCACAATTACATTCCTTATACTCCTTGTCCCTTTCCTAGTGTCATTGGTTGTCCTTAATATTTATCATAAGACTACCTGCCACTGGTTCTGTCTGCCTAATATATTTGTATTCAACATCCATTCCTTTCTTTATGCAAAATCAAGACATCCATTACAGATATGTGAAATAGGAATTGTTAAAGAACCAAGGTGACACTGTTTTCTATCTAGAGTTTTGTAGAATTAAGGCCTCCCAAAGATATTGGAAGATCAAGTGTTTAATTGCTAACTATCTGAGGATTCTGCAAGTGATCAGCATAGACTGGGAAGCCTAAACCTAAAACTCAAAATAAAGCATTTTTTTCATTAAACATATAATTAAGGGAAAAACAGAGAATTTTGAAAGGTGAGCTCCTGTGCTCAAATTCTATCTCTCCCCTAAAGTCTCCTTGGGCGTTACTGCACTAAGTAGTTTTTCAGAGGTGAAGATCTTCAGAACAGGGCTTGGCACCTGGTGAGCCCTATGTAAATGTCTCTTATTATTATCATGGCCACCAGGAGCTCACAACCATCTTCTCAACTTATAGTTCATGGGGTACTGCTGAAATATCATATTTACAGTAAATATGTTTTCAATTACCCATGACAAGATATCTTAGATGCATCAGGAAATGATGTTAGCATCCTCACTTATGGAGATATATGGGGAAACTTATTTCCAAGGAAAAAATCATTTTCTAAGGGGAGTGAGCTTGTGACCACACTAAGCACGGTATCAAGATATATTGCCCCACTATTGAACTTCTGCAGATAGCCAGCATTCCAATCCTGGCAGTCTCCCAGGATAAATGCAGCATAAAGAGGCAGGGCACATTTGTCTTTTCCAAAATAAGTCAGAGTAGACAGAAGCTTTCTGAGCCCAATATCCAGATCAGACAGTGCATTCTATTGTGTAGAGATAAACAAATCCAAAACTTGACAAAGTGAGAGTTACCACTGGATTTATTTTCTAAGTGCCTGGACCAAAACTGAAGAATATTTTCAATATTTTTTAATCTGGAGTAGTTGCGAGTTTACAAAAATTCAGCATGATGTGCAGAATTCCCATACATCTCCTCTCCACCAAAACCTTGCATTGTTTTGGAACATTTGTTACAGATTATGAAAGAACATCATCAAAATATCACTAGTTACTATGGTCTATTGCTTACATTTGGTATATTTTCCCATTGATCTGGAGGTTCTTACAAAGAATTATGTTGGTGTACACTCCCCCACACATACAGATTAGGGTTTTACTTCACTGCAAGTGACTCAGTGCTTAGTGGCTCCTTTTCTAACATAATTGATGACTCCCAGTTTTTATGTTCCCTGCAAGGACTCCCACTGGCTGCCTGCAAGGAGAAATATATGCCAGAGTATTTGAACTAGAAGATGCAAAGAAACTTGGGTTACACAGCTGTTGAAACTGACAAACTTGACTTTATTCATATCCATTCCTGAAAGACCTGATTGGTTATATGAAATTTTTTCTGAGATTAAGGAGTTATGCCCACTTTCAAAACCCATGTCAATTCCTCTTTTAATCTCTGCTGAATCTATCATGACTCTCTTTCCTAAACTGCTATCTAATGATAATGATTAATTGCTTATTACATTTCTATTACTTGTATACTTTATTGATTTTTCCTCACTTTCTTCCCCTACCTTCATATTTCTAGGTACCTATCTGCACATGGTTACTATGAAGGTAGAGTTTGCAGACATATCCTGAAACCATTTCCCATCCATCAACCCTCATACTAGAAATCCTTTGAAGGTATGTCCTCAATGTCATAATTAGGTGTGGATGGGAGAATATGTTATTGAACATTTTCAAACAAGTTCTACATATTTTTGGGCTTGTTTGTTTCTTCCTAGTAGACAATAAAGTTCTTCATAGCAATGTATTTTTAATTTTATATTACTGATATGTAGTGTACACCATATTCATTCAATAATTAAAGATGTATAGATTAACTGATTTCATGTCCAAAACAACTAATTAAGTAATGTTATTTCTCTAAGAGTTATACTGTACTTTAAAATGTGCTCTAAAATAAGTTGTTTATAAATGAATGGAGCTGAATGTGAAAATTAAGTAGAGTATAAAATATAATCTCAAAAAGGCAATGATAAGCTTTTCATATATTCATTCATATATATAAAATTATACCCATTTATACTTTAAACATAGCTTCTTAACTAGAGTGTTTTCCGTTTCAAATTTTACTACACTGTGTAGACATATAACTCTAAAAAGAAAATTCAAACAAAACCACATCCCTCTTACAAAGAATTTCCTTCTCTTTTACTTAATGAATAATATCCAAATACAGTTTACTGACATTTAAGGTCTTTGAAAAAATTGATTCAAACTTACCTTTAATTACCATATCTGGTTATTTGATTTAGCCAATATATTCAATAATCTCTCCCCAAATTTAGTTATTTAATTTTGTTTTGTTTTCTTTATTAGAGAAGTTGTGAATTTAAAGAACAACGGTGCACAAAATACAGGGTTCCTATACACCATTCTACCACCAACACTTTGCATTGGTGTGAAACATTTATTACAATGGATAGCATGTTTTTACAATTGTACTATTAACTAGAGTCCATTGTTTAGCATAGCAGTCACTGTGCAGTATATAATTCCATGGACCTTTCAAAAAATTATTCTTTTACCATATATACAATCTAACATTTATCCTTTTAATCACTTTTAGATATGTATTTCAGTGGTGTTAATTGCATTCACAATGTTGTGCTACCATTAACACCATTCATTACACAAACCATTCCATCATTTCAAATAGGAACCCTGTACACTTTGGTTTTAACTTACCATTTTCTATCCCTTCCACCTCCCCTGGTAATTTATAATCTAGGTTCTGACTCTAATAGTTGCATATTCTTATTATTTCAAATCAGTGAGTTACTTGCTTTTTTTTTTTCTATGACAACCTATAATGTAAACTCCATTTCTAGACTCAGGCAATTCTTTAGGTCTGGAGATTTAAAAATGTATTTTTTACTTATTTTTAAAAGATACTTAGATGAAATAAAATGTTACATAAAAAATATAAGGAATTCCCATATGCCCCTCTCCCCAGACCTTCCAATTTCCCCCACATTAACAACTTCTTTCATTAATGTGATACATTCATTGCAATTGATGAACACATTTTGGAGCATTGCCACTAAGCATTGATTATAGTTTACATTGTAGTTTGTACTCTCTCCCACCCAATTCTGTAGGTTATGGCAGGATTTATAATGGCCTGTATCAGTCATTGCAATGTCATTCAGGGCAGTTTCAAGTCCTGAAAAAGCCCCCATATTATACCTCTTTTTCCCTCTCACTGACCTCAGCACCTCCAGTGGCCACCGTCTCTACATCAATGATATAACTTACTCCATTGCTAGAATCACAATAACTCTATAGGGAATACCAGTAAGTCTACTCTAATCCACATTTTCATCCCCAATACTGATGATTCTGGGATGGCGATGCTCACTCCACTTCTAAATGAGTGATGACTTCAAACTCATATATCTGATGAATGGGACTCACATGCTGGCTGTTGTAGATTCTCTTGGTTCCTTGGTGTAATGGTTGTCCATCCTCTCCTCCTT
Organism: Cabassous unicinctus; assembly: GCA_029593785.1. Taxonomy (NCBI): domain Eukaryota; kingdom Metazoa; phylum Chordata; class Mammalia; order Cingulata; family Chlamyphoridae; genus Cabassous; species Cabassous unicinctus. The sequence goes on from JAQZBX010107120.1 coordinate 6,640, forward strand.
GTTAGTTGTCCTGGGTGAGTCCAATAAACTGGAGAGTAGATCTTGCAACTCCATTGAGGCTCTGAGCCCAGCTGGCATATTCAGAGCCAAGAGAGTCAAGTCCCTTTGACATACACCTACGAACTCCAGCACCAAATATAGGTCCATATAAAAGGGACAGAAAAGGAATGTGTAGAGAAGCCACATCTGAGTCAAATTCTGTCACACTCGGGAGCACAATCTCCAAAGTCAGGGCCACTGGTAAGGCATCAAACTCCAGAGCTATTTGACATGATCATAGGACTTGGGTGTCTCTGCAGCCCTTGGAAACCCCACTGCTTGGGGTAGTATTTACTTTGGCCTTCTATGAGATCCTGCTGAAATGTGCATAAGCGTTATCTCTCTGATGATCTCCCGACTCACTTTGAAGTCTCTTAGCCATATAAACTCATTCATGTTTACCTTTCCCCCCTTTGATTCAAGATCATTTTCTAGTTGTATCACCAGCCAATGATTGGTAGTAATCCCTTGGTGCTAGGGAGGCTCAATCCAGGAGTCTGTCCCTCACTGGGGTAGCGGGTGGGAGGAGATATTCATTTATATGCTGAGTTTCACTTAGAGAGAGGTCTCCTTTGAGCAACAAGGAGGTTCTCAGGAGATAAATCTTAGGGACCCTACAACACTAGGCTAAGCTGCAAATTCAAAAGCAAAAGTCTCATAAGCATAGTCATCAATATCAAGGACTTATCAATGGACCATGCTCCTTCACTAGCCCCTGTACATGGTGGATTGTTGCTCTTCCATTAGAGAATGTGGCAGAGCTCCCCAAGATGAAGATTCAATAATCTTTCAGTTGTTGTGTGAATCTCTACCCACTGTGTCAGTGCCCCATGAACATTTGAACATTTTTATATGCCTCATATAAATGCCTATATTTATTCCCAGGTGAACTTCCTCCCATGTATCCCCCATGACTGACACCCCACACCATTGATCCTCCCCTGTAATAGTCATAACCTTTCTGTGATCCAAAACTTCTTAAAAAATGAAGCCAATTATATTGCCAAATTTGATTAATAGGAAAATGAAATAATAATGATTGGTTTAAACATAAGAAATAAAATATATAGTAATTTAGAAAAACTAAAATGAAATTAAAGTAAAAAAATTGGGGTATTAAAATGAGTGAAAAATATTTAAAAAAAATTTTTTTTGACATTTTGCGTTTCACCGCTTTAATATCGGTTATCCTGTATGTACAGTGGCATTTTTTCCATTTCTTTCTCAGTGTCTTCTTTTTAAAAATTTGTCTTTAAAGAAGATTTAAGTCACAGTAAACTTACGTGCAGAATATAAAGGACTCCATATAACCAATATCCTCCCCCTTTCACCTTTTCCCTATTAATAAACATTTTACATGTCAGTGGTACATTTCTTACAACTGATGTACATATATTGAAACATAGCTACTAACTGTGGTCAATGGTTTACATTATAGTTTATATTTTAGCCCATATACTCTTATAAATTTTTAATGAAATTTAACATGGCCTATATCCATCTTTGCAGGATCATTCAGAACAATTCTATTGCTCCCTAAATAACACCTCTTTCACTCTTTTGCGTATTTTATTCCTCCCTCCCCCTCCCCTCGGGGCCCACCATGACCACCAGGCTTCGTTCCTTGAAGTATAAGATTCATAGATATTTGCTGCAATGCAAAGGGCTTGACACACTAGTCTGTCCTCTCCTATTAGGAATTGCCCACGCTCTTGATAAACATCCTCCCTTCTGTCTGAGAACATATTGGACCTCTCCAGCATGGGAGTCCAAATCCTTCCCACTCACTATGTGGGTCTCCAACAACTGATACAGCACACTATGACAAAATGTACACTTGTACATTTTCTAGAAGACTGCCCTAGTCTGCCCTGTCCCAAAAGCCTCCCCCTCCAACACCCTAAACAAGTAACCCTTCTTTGCCATATTGCCAAAAGTTTTCTCAACATTGTAGTTTCACCTACATACCCACCAAGCCCCAGTGTTCACCCGCTCCCACCCAAACCCTAACCCCAAATTGATGGACCATCCAACCCCTCCTGCCCAACCTACTGCCCCATCAAGCTTTCACCACCCAACCCAATAGTAGCCCTACATCCTTGTCATATCCATTTACTGCACAACTACTCACTTCCAACTTATCATAGATTTCCCCCATGTGGGTGTTGGCTCACAACCATCTTTTCCTTATCTATTTCTTGTAAATCTCTTTTCCAGTCTCTAGCACTCTGAGTCAGCTCAATTTGCTAATTCATATGAGAGTGGTCATGTAATATTTGTCCTACAATGCCTGGCTTGCTTCACTCAACGTAAGGTCCTCAGGAATCATCCATGTTTTCTTGTGGGTTAATACTGTATTCCTTCTCACAGCTGAGTAATATTTCATTGTATTTACTTACCACATTTTGTTCATCCATTCATCTATTGAAGAGCATTTGGGTTGATTCCAACTTTTGGCAATAATGAATGCCACTATGAACATTGGTGTGCATATATCTGTTTGTGTGTTTGCTTTCAGTTCTTCTGGGTATATACCCAGGAGTGGAGTTTCTGGGTCATAAAGCAGATCTATATTTAGTTTTTTGAAGAACTGCCAGGCTGTTCTCCACAATGGCTGGGTTTCTACTTTCCCACTGGATGAAGGTTCCCATTCCTCCACATCCTTGCCAACATGTGTAGTCCACTGTTTTATAATGGCTGCCTGTCTAATGCTTGTAAGATGGTATTTCATTGCAGTTTTGATTTGCATTTCCCTAACAGCTAGTGATGCTGAGCATCTTTTCATGTGCTATTTAGATATTTGTATTTCTTCTTTTGAGAAGTGAAGGTTCAAATCACTTGCCCATTTTGTAAATGGGTAGTTTGTCTTTTAATTTTCGAGATATAGGATTTCTTTATATATGCTGGACATTAGGCTCCCATCAGATATATGGTTACCAAATATTTTCTCCCAATTGGTAGGCAGTCTTTACACTTTCTTGAAAAACTCCTTTGAGGTGCAAAAGGTTTTAATTCTGAGGAGGTCCCATTTACTTATGTTTTCTTTTGCACTCATGAATTGATTGTGAAATTCATGAAGCCATTTCCTATTACAATATCCTGTAGATGTTTCCCTACATTATCGTCCAAGATGTTATGGTCTTGGCTCTTATATTTAGATCTTTGAGTTGATTTTTGTATAAGGTGTGAGATGGTGTTCCTCTCTCATTCTTTCAGATATGGTTATCCAGTACTCCAAGCACAATTTGTGGAAGAGGCCATTCTCTCCCATTTGTGTGGGATTGGTGGCCTACTTAAATATCAGATGATTGTATATGTGAGGATCTCTATCCGAACTCTCAATTCAGTTCCATTGGTCAGTATGTCTACCCTTGTGCTAATATCATGCAATTTTGAACACTGTAGCTTTGCAGTATGCTTTAATGTCAGGTACTATGATTCCTCTGATTTCATTTTTTTTTCCAAAATATCTTTGGCTATTCATGGCCTCTCGTTCTTCCAAATAAATTTCATAGTTAGTTTTCCTAATTAATTAAAAAATGCTGAGTTGAGTTTCATTTGGATTGCATTAAATCTGTTTATTACTTTGGGTAGGACAGACATCTTAATGATATTTAGTCTCCCTATTCATGAACAGGGAATACACTTCCATTCATTTGTCTTCTCTGATTTCCTTTCACTGTGCTGTGTAGTTTCTGTGTATGTCACTTACATATTTATTTAAATTTATTTTTATGAATTTGATTTTTTTAGTTACTACTGTAAATTACATTTTGTTCTTGATTTATTCCTCAGAATGTTCATTATTGGTAGAACAGAAATGCTACTGATTTGTGCATTGATCTTATAACCTCTGACTTTTCTGAACTCATTTATAACTTCTAGGAGCTTTGTTGTAAATTTCTCAGGGTTTTTTATTTATAGGATCATGTTGTCTGCAAATAGTGATATTTTTACTTCTTCCTTTCCAATTTGAATGCCTTTTATATTTTTTCTTGCCTCAGTGCTCCAG
>JAQZBX010107121.1:0-10685 GCA_029593785.1 Cabassous unicinctus
CCATTTATGCTTCCTCCTTATTTCAGTCCTCAGTAAGGTCTTTCTGAACATGACCCACTCCAAGGAATCGTATCTGAAAGTGACAAATTGGTTCAGAATAAGAAAGTAGAGAGTTGAGAGAATCTGACACAGTGGCTGGGGCTTACTGTTTTCTCATGTCTTTCCCAGCAGAGATCTCTGTATAGTGTTTCAATGCTGTGGTTACACAATTTATTTGATTTCTTTATTTATTTTTGAGGTACCAGGCTGGGGATCACCCCCAAACCTCTTATATGGGAAGCCGGCAGTCAGTCACTGAGCCACACTGGATCCCCTGAGTTGGTTATTTTTTCATTTGTTTGCTTGTTTGATTTTATTTTAGATGGCACCGGGAACCGAACCTGTGACCTCCCATGTGGAAAGCAGGTGCTCAACCACTTCACTCCCACATAATTCATTTTATAAACTATGAGGCTGGAAATGACCGCTATTTTGCCCCCATAATTTGTCCTTGGGGAACAAAAAGGCAGGGTGATAGGAGGGATCCCTGATATAAAAATGTCTCAGAAACTTGACACCCTGAAAGAGATCTTGGAACCTAAAGTAGGGACCAATAAATGGGGTTGATATCTCTAACAACCAGGAGAAAGTTATTTACAGCCAGCATGGTTTTAATGTATATATTTTTCTTTGTTGTGGGCTCTATTCTCCAATCCTCTCTTTGATGTGACGGTAAGACTCATAAGATTTAATTCCCTACTCTTCTACAGCTGGGTTATTTCTGAACGAGTTTGAGTGAGTCAAACATCGCTAACAACACTCTATATATTCATCTCAGATTACTGATGCAAGTTGGAAGTTGGAAGTTGAAATATCTGTTGGCCATTTCTAAATATCAATGGATACTACAAAGCAAAAAGAGTTGGATCATAGGAGAGGAAAACTCTATGGAACTTCTAGGTGAGTGACTTCAGGACTCTGCTCTAAGGAACACCAAGTACCTATGATACAGGCAGAATTTTGCAGATTCACAAGTAATCAGTATCATGGTCCTTGATATCTAAATGTCATAAGGAGCCCTCTTCCATGGTAACTCTTCCAACCTGAAAAACAAGCCTGTAGACAGATGGTCTGAATATATAGGCTGCATGAATTCACTTTAGCATAAAGTTGGGGTCTGGAAAATCTCTGACTTATTTGCCAAGTATTTTAAAAAATGGGAGGACATAGACACAGAAGAGTTGTGGGAGTTGTCTGAGAGGCCTGTACTACCTGATCTGTTCTATTTAAAAAGTCATACTTGAGCAGTCCACAGGTGACACAGGGTATGAGAGGATAAGATTCCTAAATTTGAGTGTGTGGCATCCAGCTCCTAATTAGCATTCCAAGTTCTAGCAGAAGGGAGGAACCACCTGCCAACTTGGTCATCTGAAAGTCTTCCTGTCCTCACTGTTCCCGGAAGATAAGGCTCTTCAGGTTTTGTATTGTGCACATCCTACATATATGTTGGACTTTTCAAAACAAGTAATCCCAATTAGAGCTAAACATACAACGGAGAAAAAAATCAATATCAGAAAGTGCTGCTGATGAAATGTCTTAAAGAAAAGGAGCATTTCAAAAGGGACAATTTTCATGTTCTCTTCACATTTTCTTTTTTTCATTGGCAAATGGAGGTAGACAAATGGTATGCCAAGAATGGTGTGAGAAAAAATTGAAGAAAGAACAAGAGCCAAATTAAACTTTATCTCAAGATAAACTTTTTTGAAAACTAAAGAATAAAGCTAAAGGAGTTCTTGATAAATAAGAGGTGACTAAAAATATTACTTGATTAGAAATGATAGAATCTGGGAAGGTTGAGAAAAATTATGTGGCAATTAAAAGGTGTCTGTAAGAATAATAATCACACAACTGGTTTAACCTGGTTCTCTACATTGGGAAGAGTTGCCATGGTAATTTTATCTTTTAGGTATCTGTGGACCCAAGCTTTGTAATCATTACCATCTAATAACTGAGAGTTCCTTGTCTGTCAGTTAAAACAGCATGTATTGCAAAACATTTAATATCTCCTCATTTCTTCCTCCTTAGAAAAGACTAAATTTTCCTCTAGATTGACTCATATAAGTAGGCAGGATTACAGATTTTTTGTTCATTTCCTTGTATGAGTATGTATATGTGAAGAGATATGGTAATTGTATTGTTGACAGCGAGCTCAAGCACATTTTCATTGCCCTGTCCATGTTTACAATCATGCCGCTAAAATAGGCAGTGCTATTCTGGACACCTTTTGTGAGAAATTATTCTAAGAATATCCAGGTGCTTTTCCTGATTGCTATCTTTCTGCAGACATCTAGCTGGTGGCCATCCATAGGATTTTATCTCTGCTTTTCTTACTCCATATATCATCTCGTCTTGAATTAAACCTCTATGGACACATTTCTCATCTTTCTACTGGGATGTAGACCCCTTAATGGCAACTTTGCATCCTTCAAACTACCAAATATAGTGCTTTGCACTTGATAGTTATTTAGAAATATGGCTAATGCAACCATCAATACATTTTAGAGATACATTAGCGTGCAACTGTTAAACATGTGGCTCTGGAGCTAGAGTACTTTGATTTAAATCCTAGTTCTGCTTTTTATAGGTTATGTGACCTTGGGCTCATCACTGCTCTGAGCCACAGTTTCCTCATCTGTAAAATGCTAATAATAGGTACATATCTTGTAGGGCTATTGGACAAATTAAAATAAGTTAAAATACAAAAAGATTCAGAGCAGCACCTGGAACACAGTATGCACTCAATAAATGTTAGCTATTTAATACCATGCCTTGCTTTTAAGGCAAATCCAATCATATTTGAGGTACCAAAAATGTAAGCAAATCAAATAGGTTGGTGTTTTAGATACAATGTGTTTTTGGCAATATTGTGAATCATATATTTAGAAAAACCACTAAGAATGCAAGATAAAATCTAAAACACATCTCTTATTTTCTTGGCTGATCCAGTGAAAAAACCAAGAAATTCCACAGAGAAAAGAAATTTTAAGAAAGCAAGACTCTAAGAGGATATGGGGCTGGGTCTAGCATTTACCTAGGAGTGATCTACTAATTCCTGGTGGTTTAAGGCCTGGATTTCAAGGGTATGGATGCGAATGGCAGGAGAAAAGGAGCATGTGAAGTTGTATTAGATACAACCTCTCAGTTTACCAAAAGCAGGAACTCCCAAAGGGTGACACATTCAGAACAAATCAGACAAAAACCTACTCCACAGAATGAGAGTGATATACACACTTCTCTTAGCTTTAGACTGCGAGGGCCAGAGAAAATGTAAAATGTCTCCCTGACAATTCTTAACCTTAAATTTGTATTCATGTAAATATGTAGCCTAAATCTTTTTTTCAAAAATAGATTTATTTATTTATTTCTCCCCCCTCTCCCCCTTGTTGTTTTGTGTTCACTGTCTGCTCTCTGTGTCTACTTGTCTTCTCTTTAGGCAGCACTGGGAACCGATCCTGGGACTTTCTGGAGTGGAGAGAGGCTGCTCAATCTTTTGGGACACCTCAGCTCCCTGACTTTGCTGCATCTCTCATTGTCTCTCTGTTGTGTCTCTTTTTGTTGTATCATCTTGCTGTGCCAGCACTCCACACGGGCCCGCTCTCCCCTAGGCCAGCTCGCCACATGGGCCATCTTGTTTTTCACCAGGAGGCCAAGGGAATCGAACCCTGGATCTCCTATATGGTAGATGGGAGCCCAATCACTTGAGCCCATCCGCTTCCCAGTAGCCTAAACCTTATTATTCATCTTACTCAAAAATTCATGTCAAAATTTTTGTTTAGCAGATTTCTGTGCTGGTATTGCCTCCAAGGTACCCGAAAGAAATAAGAAAAATAATTTCTGAAGGAACACATTTTAAACTCAGTCCACAATTATTCCATTAGATAAAGTTCAAAAGAACATGGACTCACTTCAAAAATGACTGAAAAACAAGCAAGTAAGGTACCATGGACAAAGGTCAGCAATAACATCAAACTGTCGAATCAAATCTCTAAATCTACAGATATTTAAATTATTAGATAATTTTAAATATGTTGTTTGACATGTTCAAATAAAGAATGATATTGGAATTATGATGAAGGAATGAGAGACTATCAAAATAGGGAAAATAACAAAATGGAACCTCTAAAAAACCCCAAAATATTATGATTGAAATATGAAACTCAGTGGATAACTGAGTATAACCTTGTACACAAATTCCAGGCCAATTTTTGACAATCATTTTCTGCTTTTCAAGGCTACCTATGATTTTCTTTCTAAAATGAGTCTTTCTCAAAAAGATGGAGTTTGCGGGGGATGTTGTATGATTGCCTAGAGAATGACAGCTACATCATCTTGAAAGGCGCATACAATGCCATGTACAAAAATACTCATTTGGTTAGGTACCGCTTAGCTTGAACACTTAGTGCTTTGCATTCCCTGGACTGGCTCCAATTTGAAAGAGAGAAAAGATCTCCAAGGTAGCACCTCTGAGACTGTCAAAAGCCTCAAGAATGAAGAATGTTGAGGTGTGCCTAATGAGACAGGGCATGGGCTCCAGACTGCTGAACCATATAGAAATTCCAATACCTTAAGTTTGAGAAGAGAACTGTCGAGAAACCACAAGCAGAGATAACATGGAGACTCAGAGTGTAACCACTGGCTACAGTGGTTTTACTTGTAATTGTAGTTGTTATTTTAACTTATTTCTTTTACTTGTTATTGTCATTATCTTATGTTAACTGAGTGATTTATAACATTGCTATAACTAGATGCTTCCCTTTTTTATAGCCCTCATTTACAGCTCTCATTTACAGCCAGTTTGAGTTACCCCAGCTGGCTTTTTTCAATTTTCAAGGGCTTCTTGGGCCCACGCTTGCATACTCCCTATTAACCGTATTTGAAATATAATCAATCAATATATGCCAACTTAAATAATGTCAATATCTCCACCTACCCTTGTTTGAATCCCATAAAAACCCTAAACTCTTGACTCGGGGAGACAAATTTGAGTTTTAACTTCTGTCTCCTTGTGTAGCTGCCTCATAAGAAGCTCTTTCTTCAAAATCCTGGTGTCATAATATTGCCTTTTATGCACATCAGGCAATGAGCCCTTACTTGGTAACAGAGTCTAATGACCAGAATTTGCAATTTTTAACAAAGAGGTATTTTTACATGCCAGAGTTTATGAGCCAGGTTTCATATATATTTCCTTAACATTTCTACAACACTTTATACTTCATATAGTTCCATTGCATAGATTTGATTTTATTCTATTCCCACATGAAGTTGGAAGGTAAGACATTATCCCTATACACAAATAGTATATAGCCTATGAGGCCTGACATACATTCCAGTGTAGGCAATGATCTGTCTTGAATCTCACAAAGTAGGGTTTGTGGAGCACACATGATCTTACTCATCAAATAGATTTCTTTGTTGGTTTGCCACCGTGCCTACATGTCAATCTTGATGTTATTTCTTAAAAATATCTTAAGAAGCTTTTAAATTGAAAGGATTAAATCACTACAATTCTTATCAAGGATTATCCTATTAGCAAGGGTTAATCAAATAATTAACTTGTGCTCTCCACTCCACTCCTTTCCTGCTAGATGAATATGTTTGAAGCAAATGAGACCAATATGGTATCTAATCTAAAATATGTCTGTATTCTTAGTAAATGGAAGGGTAGGTGAGCTCCATCCAAAAATTAATATTTGCCAAATGACCTTAATTGGTGTTTTAAATGACAGATTAGAAATGCAGTAAAATATGTTAGCAAGAAATCCATATCAGAAAGCAGGAATAATACCTACTATTAGTAAAGGGCATACTATATCCCACATACTCTGAGAAGTGCTTTATAAGCACTATTCAATTTAATTCTGTGAGTGATACTCTATGAAGTACCTACTACCTTTTGCCACATGTGCTTGGAGATGTTATGTTGCTCAAGGTCACACAACCCTAAAGAGGTTGAGCCAGAATTTATCCCAGATTGGCTGATTCCAATTTGTGCCTCTGTCATGAATTAGTCTTATTGTATTCCTCAGTTTCCTCACTTATGCATAAGAAATAATGCCATAATTGCTATACAGGCTGCTGTGATGAATGAATCAAATAAAGTATTTAAGAAAATATTTGTAAGTATCTATCTAAAATGAAAGTGTTTTGTAAACAGTGAAGTTACATTTATAATATATTTGAACACGCTATAATACTAGCTAGCAGTGTTATCCTGGGCAAATCCCTTAGCTTTTCTGGCTTCAGGTTCCTCACTTGAGGGGATTGGACTAGATATCTAGGTACTTTTCATTTCAAATGACTTCAAATAGGACAAAGAAAACCCCACAGTCATAAGATAATGATAGGAGCAAGGGAAGTGAGGAAAGAATCCAGCAGGGGCATGGCAAAGTGGGGCTTGGAATCTGTAGGGACAAAAACTCCATGACAACCATTACACCAGGAAGTAGTCACCTGGAGAGTTTCTCCCTCTAATTGCCTTTTTTCCTTTCACCTCTGCCCTTATCCATGCATTTAAGAGGATTCCCTGTTGTGCGCATCTCTCTTGCTGTCAACAGACAGCTATTTTCATGGTCAAAAGAGCAGATCTTGGGTGCACTAAGACCCACTTGGAAAATTCCTGTGTAAAAGAAATAAGCAATTATAACTTTGGAAAGAACCTTGTGGGATCTGGGTCAAATTCAGAGGGCAGGACCTCGTGAGTCCAGTGGATTCTGTGCCATCTCAACATCTGTGTCATTCTTGTGGTAGGAACTATGTGGAGTCAGGTTTATGGTGCCGTCTCCCCTTCAACTATTTTTGTGGAACCATCTTTTCCACACACTTCACTCAGGACTCTTCCTCATGTTCTCTTAACTTCCTTAACCAAAGTCTCTAAGAAGTTTTTTTTTTTTTTTTTTTAGCTTTCTGAACTTTGATGAAAAGAATAACCTCAAATATAAAATTTCGGGTAATACCCTGGGGTGGGGTAGAGTTTCAAATTCTAGTTCTGCAATATCTTTTTTTTTTTAATTCAATATATTTATTTATTTATTATTCAATATTCTTTTTTTTCCTGCAATATCTTAATGACATGACCTTGAAATTTGTTACCTTTTGTTTTTTAACCTGTATAGCAGGGAATAAGAGCATCTAGAATAAAATGAAATGATACCTGTAAAGCCTGACACATTGTAAAAGTTGAGCTAAATCAAAAATAAAAAATTACTGATTCTCAAGGGAAATTCTTAAGACAAAAGTGCATGTCCATGTTTCCCAACTTTCTTCACTCCAAGGACTCTTTTAATTTTTGCCCTTGAAGATTTTGTTTTTGAGATAAAAATAATTAATTTCTATTTAAGTACACTGCATTCATAATTTCTGTGTAGCAAGAGAGTCACTGCTCATATGCTGTGTAATGATATAACAGAGTACTCGTGTATGATTCCATTAGGTCTTTTCAAATTTTCAAATACCTCTCCAGTGCCATCTTTGAAGACCATAGTGGTTTGGAGACAATAGACTGGGGAACATATGTCAGAGAAGCCCACTTCCAGTACAGGTGGGGCCACCTACCCTAAGGGACAGGTCTAACTGTCAATTTCTACCTTCCCTTACTTATATTGTTCTTATTCATGCAGAAACATTCCCCAGGTTTCTTTACCTCATTTTGACCTGGCACAATCTAGGAACCTGACAATGTCCTATTAGATCAGGCTTGCCAAGAGGTTTTGATTACCTAGATCCTCACAATAAAATCTCCAACCACTATTTATTTGCCACCTTTTATTCTCCAAATTGTATGGTGAAACAAACAAAGAATTAATCAGAAAGAGTAAGTATATATAGATGTTTTATTCCTTTTTCCTCCTGTCCACCAAATTTTAACAGACTGTATTAGGATAAATTTTATCATGAATAAGAAAAACAATGCACAACCTCTCACTCTTCTGGGGGTAGGTGATTACCTAGACTACATTTAATTATGACTATCTCTCTTACTGAATTTTATTAATAAATGAAGAATTTTAGTGCAACTGCTTGGTTAACAGTTTGACTTATTCTCAGTGACTTGAGCAATTATGGTGGTGTTTGGGGGAATAATGTCGGGAAGAGTTTATATTTTTAAAATACTTTCGTTGAATCTAACTCATCTTGGTCTGAGAATTTGTATTGGCAGTATTGTATTTTAAGTGTAAACAGAGACGATGATTTCCAAATTTAAAGCCAGAATAGAAATGATATGAAAATGAGCTATTCTTAATTTCACATCTAAAGCTGTATGAAGGAAGCATTTATTAATGTATAAAATATATATTTATTGAGTTTAGTTTCCAGTATTCTTACCATTGAATCTTAAAACATCTCATCTAGTCAATGAACTGTATATAGTCAATTTCAGCAGTTCCAAGGTACTTAGTGGTGGTGATTAAAATGTGACTTCACAAATGTGCAACCCTAAAGAACAATATGAGACAAATAAATACAATAATTCACTAACAATATTCCTCAGCCTAAGTATAAAGACCATCTGATTTAGGAAATGTTTTTATGAAAAGCTCTTTATTGTTTCAGTAGTTCTTCCCTTTTCTTCTTTTTCAGAGAGGAATGATTATGGGAAAGATAATTGCTAACATTTATTGGGTTTTTAATGTTTTAAGTCTTTTATGTCTTTCATCCCTGCAACAACCCTTTGAGATGATAACTATTTTTAGTCCCTTTTTTTTATTTGTGGCAATTGAAGTGCGTTGAGGATAGTAACTTTCTCAAAGTCACACAGCTCGTAAATAGAGACCAGAAAATTCTATTCTCCCTTTTTTTCTCCTTCTCTTCCTATGCTGTGAGGATTTATAGAAAATTGACAAAATACAGGAGAAAAATGTATCCCATCGCCTATTACTTTTAACATTTGTCATTATAATGGTCTCATATGCTGTTTGTGTGTGTATGTATAGAACCATTTTGTGCATCAGCAGTATATTACCAGTATAAGGTGATAAGATTTTTATATTAAAGATAATTGTACATTGTCATTTAAAAATTTTACATATTTTATTCCCAGTTCATCAATTATATTTCAAGTGCCTTTAATATAATTGAGTTTTTCTGTCATAACCAAGTTGTAAATTGTTATAGCATCTTTCTCTTATAGTTCTTCATGGTGTTATATATCAAAAATAGGTTTCCCATATAAAGATTGCATAAATGCATATCTATTTTTTCTCTAATTCATAGTGAACCATATTTTACACCATTTACAAAAGTTTGTGCTTTCCCCACTAATGTAAGATCCTAAATTTATCAAATATGTAATTATTGGCAATACTTGGAATTATTCCTTAATTCTCTATGTGCTCTTTTGGTATGTCTATTCTTAAAATAATAATGAATTATTTAAATTAATTTACTTTTAAAATTTTATTCATTATTAAATAAATTGTATATTTATTGAAGTAATCCTTTCTAGATCTGAAAGTTCAACTCCTCCATAATTATTAATCATTTTCAAATATTTCTTGGCTTTTATCACTGATTTTCTCTTTCATTTCAAGGAATGGCAGTTTGGAATGGAGTAAACCCAAGAAGTTTTGTGTATTATTAATCTGTTAGTGAGAAAAATCATATTAACCATATCTATAAAAAGTAAGAAAAATATCTCTGTAGTATTTGCCAAATGAAATACTTAATTTGACCCTTTCTGTAACTTAATGCCAATCATGGCTTGATGCTGGTTGTCCATTAACCCATTTAACCTTAATGCCATCTAACTGAATGGAAAATGCTTTATGTTGATTTCTATCTTCATAGCCCTAGGTGGTTTGTCTTGCATGAACAATAGTTGCAAAGCTACACTTGCCTAGAAGCAATGCCAGACTGTCTACAGGGATGTCTCAGAAATTTCCCCAAATAAATCCATTAAACTCTGGCACCATCTTTTTGCAGCCAATGATATTTATAGCCAACAATGACTGAGCAGTTACTATGGACTAAACTGTGTGCTGAGCACTTGCATCATTTCCTCTCATAACTCTCCAGTAACCTTGTAGTTCAAGAGGCTCTTACTGGCCTCATTTTATTATGAGTATATATGGGTTTAGTGTTTTTAAGCCACTGGGATATATTCATAAAGTGACAGGGTATCAGAACCAAATTGCCAAAGCCCAAACCCTTAACCATAGTACTATGCTGTTTTCCAATAGGCAAAATACTGTAACATTGGCACAGGAATTGAGGCCAGTTGTGAACTGTGCTCAATCCTATTTAGAATGCTTAGGCTTTCATAGAAGACAGATTCCATACTTTTATTAGGTACATGTGTTTTAACCCTATCAAAAACTATCAGAATTACAAATAACAATATTTGTTAGGCCAGTTTTCAGATCTTGTATTAAATACTTTTGTAGTAAAAGTTTGAAACATTGTTATAAAGAGGGACAACAATTCTTAAGTATAAAAGAAGAATTTTTTTTTAATTGTTCATAAAAATCAAGATTTTTCACAGTACATACCAATATTTGTAAAATGATATACAAATATATATGCATATATGTGTATTTTCTTACATAAATGTTATTTTATATATATATATATTTTAAAGGTGCTTAGATTACCTAATTATTACTCAGAAATTACAAGGATTCCCATGTTCCCCACCTCCCACACCTCCCACA
>JAQZBX010107122.1:0-10684 GCA_029593785.1 Cabassous unicinctus
AGGAAACACTTAGGTACCCTATAATACTATGCTAAGTTTCAATTTCAGGAGTAAAAGTTCATAAGCACGGTCATTGATATCAAGGGCCTGTCAATGGACCATCCTCCTTCACTAGCCATTGCCTCTGTATTTGGGGGATTCTTGCTGTTTCATCAGAGAATGTGGCAGAGCTCCCCAGGATAGGAATTCAATATTCTTTTGGTTATTGTGTGAATCTCCACCCACCGTGACAATGCTCCATGAACATATGAACACATTTATATGCCTAAAATGTGTGCCCATATGGACCTTCTCCCATGTATCCCCTTCACTGCCACCCCACACAAATGGTCCTACCCTCCCACAGTTGTAACCCTTCTGTGATCCAAAACTTCTTCAAAAATTAAGGCAATAAAATAGCCAAATACAATTAATAAGAAAATGAAATAATGATAGTTTTAAAAATAAGAAATAAAATACAAAAAATTAAAAAATACAGTTTTTTAAAAAAAAATTTGGGATAATAAAAAATAATGAAAAAACATATTTTTTTTTTTGTATTTTGCCTTTCATAACTGTAAGATCTGTTGTCCTGTATGAACAGTGACATTTTCTTCCATTTATTCCCTGAATGTCTTACTTTTTTCATTTTGTCTTCAAAAAAGTTTTAGGTCACAGCAATGTCATGTACAGAATATAGGGGACTCCCATATATCCAGCAAACTCCCCCTTTTCCCCCTTCCCCTATTAATAACATTTAATATGTGGATGGTACATTTGTTACAACTGATGTAGAAATATTGAAGCATATCTACCAACCATGGTCAGTGGTTTACATTATGGTTTACATTTTGGACCATACACTTTTATAAATTTTGATGAAACTTGACATGGCCTGTATCCATTATTGCAAGTTCATGTAGAACACTTCCATTGCCCTCAAAATGCCGCCTGTTCCATCTATTCTATTCCTCCTTCCCCCTCCCCTTGGTACCCATGGCAACCACCAGGCTTCTTTCTTTCCAGTACCAGATTCATAGTTACTTGCAAAAACACTGAGGGCATGATACACTGATCTGTCCTTCCCTATTGGGAGGACATGCCCATGCTCTCGAGAGACTCTCACCCCTCTATTTGAGAACATAGCAGGCCTCCCCAGGATGGGAGTCCAGCACCTCTTGTTCATTATTGTGGGTCTCCATCCACTGATATCACACACTACGTCAAGATGAACACACACACTCCCTAGAAGCCTGCCCCTGGTGCGCCCTGTCCCAAATGCCCCCCACATCCAATGCCCTAAACCAGTAACCCTACCTTGCCCTATTGCCAAAAGAGCATTCCCAACACTGTAGTATTAACCACATACCCACCAATCCCCATGTTCACCTGCTCCCTCCCCCAACCCTTTCCCCAGTCCCAAGGACAGTCCAACACCCCATCCACACCCTATCCCCCTGACATACCTGCACTGCCTAACCCAATAGTATCATTGTACCACTGTCATGTCCCTCCACTGCACAACTACACACTTCTACCTTATCACAGATTTTGCCCATATGGGCATTGGCTCACAGACTTCTTCTCCTTTTCTATTTCCTAAAAAAAACAAGCTTCCAGACTCTAGTTCTGTGAGTCTGCTCAATTTGTTGAATTCATATCAGTGGAGTCATGTAATATTTGTCCTTCAGTGCCTGGCTTGCTTCGCTCAACATAAGGTCCTCAAGATTCATCCATGTTATCCTGTGTGTTAATACTGTATTCCTTCTTATAGCTGAGTAATATTCCATTGTATTTATACAACAATTTGTTTATCCATTCATCTGTTGATGGGCATTTGGTTTGATTCCAACTTTTGGCAACATTGAATAATGCCACTATGAACATTGGTGTGCATAATTTCGTGTCTTTGCTTTCAATTCTTCTGGGTATATACCCAACAGAATCACATCTCTTCTAAAGAAAGATCCTGGGATCCTGAAACTGCAGCCTGAATCTTTAGCCTATTATAGGTGCTGCCACTCATGAGATACATACCCAGAAAACACTCCAAGAAAATGTATATATTTGATCACTATCTCGAACATTGAACTCAAATCCTTACCATATCTTCTCAAGTGGAGCTGGGCATAAAACTAAGTGATCTTCAAGAATACTTTTACGTCCATTGTATACAGACCTAGAGTAAAGGTAGAAAAAGCCTCGCTTCTCCAGACTATATGTGCATGTTTTTGTCCCTTAGTTTCTACTTTTAAAAAAAGATTAGGGAAGAAACAAGGAAGATTTCATCTCTCACAAAGTGTCCACTCTATGTTTCCTGCCTTGGACCCAAACATGGTCCCATAAACCTTTCTGATTAGAATGCACTCTTACCCAAATCTCCCCACCTCCAACTTACATGGGAGTGAATGAAGACAGTTCTTCAGAGAAAAATGGAAACAAGCTCCCTTAAAAAAGACTTATTCCATTAAAATTCAGTGTATTAATCTACTCACTAAAAGCTGTACTTCCATACAGGTCTGACCTCATTGTCTCCTCAGAACTACAATTGTCTATCTCTTCAAAAGGTTTTCAAGTGTGGATGTGAGGAGTAAAGAAAAACTCCCACTTTGATAATGATTTTCAAAATCTTTAGCCAGGTAGTCTCTATTCTAATAAAAGTTTATGTAGGATTCCAGTTACACAAATCTAATAAATTCAAAGTTTTTACAGTTGATTCATGGAGTAGGGGCACCCTAGAGGTTAATGCACTAACCAACCTGGAAACCACTGACCTAGAAGTTAGAAGGTATGGCCAATATCTGGTTCAGGCCCACACTTCCAATATGCAGGCAGAAAATGGGACATAGAGATGGAGGGAACACTGCCATAGGCTTGGCAGGTACATCGCTCTATCTTTTGTCTTATTCACTTTGGTAATGTTGACATCTACCATGTAAATGGAAAGGCTAAGTACTATTGAATTGGTGGGTGAATCCTTTTCTTTCTGCATAGAATTTCAGATTCAAGAGCTGCTCTGCAATCCGGAAAGCACTCCTGTCGCTTCAGCTGTTGGTGGAGAGAAAAAGAGATACTCTATGTATGTTCCAGTTCTTTTCCAGATTGTACCCTACTTCCAACTATAAGAAGAACCAAAATGAAGCCACTCTTTTAGGATCAGAATTTCAGAATGTTTGACTGTAGGTTTCTTATGGTCACAGATCTTTCCTGATGTCCATGCCTGAGAATGGTGAGACTAGTGTTATCTGCTCAGTCCACTTCCAGGTTACTTTTACAACCTCTGAAGATCTGTTGATTTTCTTGCTACCAGTTCTGCTTCCTACTGCACATGAGTAATTGGGGGCAGAGGCTGACCCTGCTGTTGTATAATATAATTGATGGCAGTAAATTTGGCCCTTTGTCTTGCTCAGAGATAGAAAGTCCTTTATTTCACACAATACCATAAATTATCCACCCACAGCCAGGTTCTCAAATTGTCTTTCTCAATTTCAGTTAAAGTTCATGCAGTTTGATGTGTGGATTTAGTATGGGATTAATTCCAGAGCCATGACCTTAGACCTCCTTACATGTGGCTATTTTGTGTAAGGCATTTTCCATTAAGACTGGATCTGTTTAGACCGTGGATATCTACTCCTCCAGACGTGTTGGTTGTAGCAGCAGTTCTCAAACACGTCTCAATTACCACTAAGATTGCTCCTTACAAAGCTCTGTTGGTATAGGCTGATTTTACTTTGTCCTTTTGATTATTATTTAACTATGTGGGGTTTTTTTTTGCCACCTTATATTTAACCAACCATATGTAAAATATTGAAAAGAACTATGTGAAAATATGCCAAAAATAAATGAGCAGTCCTATGTTTATAGGTGTGAATTAGAAGAAAGAATGCATAAACCAGAGATACTATTTAAACTTCTATCAAAGTAATTGACCAGTTCTGAACCAGCCCACTGGTTCAACATTGAGCTAGATTGCAATTATATTGCCTAGTAAACAATGAATTTGTATTGAATAAATTACGAAATGCTAGCAATATAAAAACATTTATATTCTGCATTGGCAGATGAAATCTTAAAGCAAAATCCTGCCCCATCAACTCTTCTTTCAAAGCCAGGGTTCATAATTCCTAGAAACATTAGTCTAGTTTTGACCCATCCCCAACTCTGTTGCCTTTACCACTGCAGCTATAGACTCCAAATTTGCCCATTTCACTGGTTAGATAATGGCTGTACTAATCATTTATTTCCTCACCATTCTGTTTTTGTGGACACAATGAAAAGAAGAAAGTGAGCCCAAATTCTTTAATCACAAACATGTTTGTCTCATGTAGACTCTAGGAATCTGTATGCTGTGTATATGCCAGATATAAAACAACTAAAGCAGAATATTGGAGGTTATCTGGGAGATATTTCTTTCTGATTGAAATGCTCCTAATAAAAGAGATTTGAGAATGAAAATAGATTGAATCAGGAAAGGCCATAATGCCATTTATTATAACTAACTCTGACAGGAATATTAAAGTCTTCAAAAAAGAAAGTAAATCTTTACTGGGTAGTAAATTTGAATTTCCAATTTATATATAGACAATGTAATTTTATGAACAAAAATATTATAATTTGAAGTAGGATATGCTATGGGACCCAGGAATGCAGTAATCAGTGACAAAGAGCAAATGATGAGTAATGGGCAAGGAAAGCATAATTACTAAGAAGCAGCAAAAATAGACAATAAAGGCAATGTACATATTGTGATTATTTTTAGGATCCATAAAGAGATATTTGTGGGACCCCCATGAATGATCAAGGTCATAAAGACTCAAGATGGAAAGGGAGATTTGAAATAAGATTTATGCTTGATTCAAATCCACTGTGGCATGAAGGAAAGGATGATTGAAAAGGAAACTAAAAGAAAAACTAATTTAAATACATACATACTTTAGTGGCATAATTACTAGAAAAGAGAAGGACAAAAAGTATCTGCATGTATATAGGGAGGTGGCACAGCATTAAGCTCAGACTTTAGGTAAAACATCCCTGAATTCTATCTCTGTGCCACTCTTTACTAACCAAAAGTCCTTCAACAAGTAGCTTAACCACTAGGACCATCAGTTTCTTTGTGTGTGAAATGAAAGTAAAATTATTTTTTCTGTAAAATGAAAATAAAAACCCTATCTCATAAGGTTATTTGAGGATTAGATATATTAATGCATGTGAAGTGCTTGACGTGGGGCCTGGCCCATGTAAATGTTCTATATATGTGTATTACTATTTAATAATTATTATTTGCCCATATAGATCTCACTTTCTAATTCAGTTCCACACCAACCTTCAGGATCAATCTATAGCAAGGTGTGGGGGCTGTGAAGACCGTCTGTAGGTAGCTTTCAAGTCAACATCAGTCTTGCTTCTGGTTCTGCATGGATTCATTTGTTCATTCATGCATATTTTCAATCAACAAATATTTATTGAGTCCTGACTCTTGGAGGATTTCTATTCTAGAAGGGAATGCTACAATAAACAAAAAATATATGATAAACAAGATAACTTTAGACAATGTTAAGTGCTAGGAGGAAAAATAAGGTGAAGGGACCAAATGTAACTGAGTTGGGGAGACTATTTTACTTAGTGTGGTCAGGGAAGGCCTTTTTTAGTAGACAGCATTTGAGAAGGAATCTGAATGAGAAAACAGAGCTATCATAGGAAGACATTTTAGGAAAATAAAAAGAGGTAGTGGTAGAGATACAAGCAGAGGGACAAAAGAGTCTCTCTGCTTTTGGCATATTTGAGGTTCAGAAATTTGGAATCAAAGCTGGTAAATCTGGACCATAGGGAACAAGGATGAGATGAGGTTGGGATGAGAAGGTGTTAGTGAGGTCAGGAAGGCCGATCATGGAGGCCCCGGAGGCTATAGTAAGAAGATTGGATGATTCATATCTAAGTGTCTAACATTGCCACTTGAGCACTTCAAAAGCAACTCAAACTGGGTACTATCTTTAAAGAGATCTTATACAATATTTTTGGGGGTCGAAAACTGAAATCGCATTGTTGGTTCAATATGTGGCCTTCATTATTTTAGCACTCTCAGTAATCTACTGTATTAGATGGTAGCCAATTTAGAAGCAACTAGATTCCCTGTTGATATCTCCTAAGGGACCCAATGCTTCAGCCTCTTTCCTCTAGCCCACTGAAATCTGGCTTAACCATGACCTCTGAATTATGAACACCTTTCTTGTGAGTCACAGAAGCCACCTGCTGCTTTCTCTATTGGTTCATCAGGCACATGAAAGATCACTTGAAGTTTTTGTTCACCACTGCAGACATAGACCCAAGTTAGCACCTAGTGCCAGGAGGCATTTTTGCCAAGAATCTTGCATTCATTCAGACATTCCCCTGACTTCCCCAAAGTGGTTTAACCTATATATTCTGATCTCAAGTATCCAGAGCCAATAAATTGGTATGAAGGATTATTTACCTGCTGTAATAAAGAAGTATGGTGGTAAAAAAAAAACCACACACACACACACAAAACATAATTCTGTAGACCAGAAGAGTCCAAAGATGAACTTAAAATGAAGTTGCCTATTACATTCACTTAGTGCCCAGGGGCCTTGTGACCTGACCTTTGGGGGCCTTGTTGACTGAGCAGGAGGACCCAGTCTTGGGGCCTCCTAAGATCCAGTAATATGTTTTCTCACCAAAACTTCTAAACCTAGATTTAAGTTATTCAGTTTGTCCCTGAAGAATTAGACTCTCTAATTAATTCTGAGAAAACTGACTCTAAGCCAAGATTATCACTCCTTTTCACTGAATACATATTTACTTGGTATGTACTATGTGCCAGATACTGTGTTAGATACTAAGGTAACAACAGTTAACAATGTAGATGCAGACCCAGTCCTCTCTATAGTGAAGAAAGCAGGGAATTTTCAAATATAAGGAAGTTTAGAGTGTTGTGAGGCCAAAGAGTGCAATATAAATGGTATTGTCTATGTTGGGACCTGTAAAAGGAGTAGGATTTAGCCAGGCAAATGTATTATATTTGGAAAGAGCTGAAAATGGGGGAAGATTGTATAGTATATGTTGGAATAAAATATTTCTTGATGTCTAAATCAATGTCTTTGTATGCAATTTGAGGAATTACATTGTTTGACTTTTACAGGGGTATTTAGATGAAGATAAGAAAATCAAGTGACTGAGAAGAAACTTTTCTTTAAAATCACCCTGAAGATCTCAAAGGGCCCAATGGTAGGTTTCATTATTAGCCCTAATTCTTTGTCACTCTTGTATTTTTGGCTTTTACCATGTGACTTTGTTGTTCTAATTGAGGTGGAGTGAACTCCCCCTCCTTAACTTTGTGCTTAACCATGTGAATTGCTGTGGCCAATGGGATGCTATTAGATATAATGTTTACTAAAGCTTGAAATGGACCTCTTGAACTTCTTCCATCAACATGAGAGGGGCTTCCCCTGGAGAGATGCTGTCCTTCAGTCTAGTACCCAGAATCAACACACATAAAGCAGAGCTAAATCCAACCTGCAATGAAGAAATAAGCCTAGACAGACATTCAGCTTGAAAAGCAGAGCTGACAGGCTTTGTCCAGAGTAGATCAGCCAACCTCCAACGAAACCACAGATACCTAAGTAAGAATAAATGCTTGTTGTTTTAAGCCAGTGAATTTTGGGTGATGTATTGTATAGCATTATGTGGCAATAGCTAACTGATACAGACCATATCTACTAAAAAGTTGGTACCAATCATAGTCATATGTTTTAGTGTTAAAATTTCTACCTTATTCTTTTCTTCTCTATCAGGAACTATATTTTCTGGTTTGTGTTCTGATTTACCAGTATTTGTGGCTGAACCCACCCTGCCCCCAGTAGAAATAACTTATTTGCCTTCACCTTTTATGATCACCTGCTACCTGAACATCAGCAAATTAATCAGGGTTCTCCAAGGAAACAGAACAAATAGGAGATATAGATAGATAGATAGATAGATAGATAGATAGATAGATAGATAGATAGATATAGATAGATAGATACCATCTGTATATATAGATATGTAGATATATATATGGTAAATAGTATGAGATTTATTATAGGAATTGGCTCATGCAACTGTGGAGATGGGAAGTCTGAATTCCATAGGACAGGTGCAAGCTGGGAACAACAATGAAAGTTTTCATTGAATTCCCTGGGAGAAACTGGTGGCTGAAATAAGACAGAAATTCTTCCTTCTGACTGCTGAAATTAATCATCTCCTTTTAAGACCTTCAACTGATTAGATGAAACTTCTCTCATTGCTGAAGCAATCTCCTTCATTGATTGTAGATGTAATCAGCCATAGATGTGATCAATTTATTGATGATGTATATCCATGAAATATCTTCATAGTAACAATCAGGCCAGTGGACAATATAACTTGGCCAAGTTGACATATGAACTTAACCTTCACCATCAGCATGACTAAATAGACTACCTAGGTCATTGGGCAGTGATGTTATTCATATGTCCTCTCCTCCCCTATGTATTTGGACCTATCTTTGGCTTCCATCTCTGTTTAATCATTCCTAGAAGAAATTATTTGTTATCTTGCTCTCAATTTAATTATTTTTTACTCAAATGAATACTAAATATCTATTCTGTGATAGTGTGCTAGAAACTGGAAATATATAATCAACTAAGATAGTCTTGAATCCAGTCAAGGAGGTAAAATGGGATGAGTGCATTTTAAAAAATAAGTTATAGTCAAAGCACTATGAAAACACAAAGAAGAACTAGGTAATTTTAGGGGCTGGGGAAAGAAGGAATAAGAAAGATTTTCATAGAAGTGGTATCATTTTGAATTTTGAATGATTAGTAAGATGATATGAAGTTGCACGGGGGGTGGGAATATTTCAGGAAGAAAGAAAAGCATATATAAATGCAGGAAGACATGATAACCATGGCATATTTAGGGAAATGCAAGTTATTTGGTAGAGTTGGAAATGTGTGCACATGTGTCCACGTGTATTAATGTGGTGGGTGCGTAGAGGGCAAGGAGGGGAACAGATGAGGAGTAGAGTGAGATGAGAATACAAAGTCAGGCAGCTGCCAGATCAAGAAGGACCTTTTATGCATGATAATGCATTTAGAATTAATTATATACATTATTCTCAACCAGAGTTAGAAATATCAGAGTAATCTGAGGATTCTTTAGAAACAACACTTGCCCAACTCTGCCCACTCTCCCTCAAAGTTTGAAAATCAGTGCTATAATGAGCGATAATGGGAACTTGCTGTATGCTATTAAGCTGTATTTCACAATGTAAAAATAATAATACCACTCTTACAGAGATTGTTGTTGATGGGAACTTGTTATAATGCTAACATGTATGGCCATAGAAAGCAAAAAGTTTAAACATTGTAAAGGTGATTGAGAGCCAAGCAGAGGATTGACAGGACTAAAACCAACTCTGGTAAGCAAGAAGGAATGGGCTGGAGAGAGGCAGACCTGAATGCACGGAGAAGTTACCTGGCTACAGCCATATCCTTCTGAGATATAATGAAAGCTTGACCTAAAGGTACAGAAATGGTGGTGGGAGAAAGAGACAACCTTAGAGACAGGATCAACAAGATCTGATAAAGTAAGAGAAGTTAAGAATGGATCACAGATCTTTGACTCAGGAAACAGGAGGGGGTGGTGGTTCCATTATTGTGACTGGAAATTCCATACAAGGAAGGGGTTTTAGGAAGGAGATTTAAGTTTCCTTCTGAACATGTTGAGTGTAAGCTATTGATGAAAGATTTAGATAGACATCTTTAGACACAATATTGTGAATCTCGCTGAACCTCTGGTTCCCGCTAAGTCACCCTTAATGGGAAGCAAAGTCATTACACTGATCTCTTAACTTTTATCAGATTCCATTAAGCCCACGAGAAATCAAAGTTAGAGTATTTAAAAACAAACAAACCCCAAACAAAACAAAACAAAACAACTCAACAATTCCTAAAACATTTTTTTCCTTGTAGTCAAAAGTCATCCCTGGGAATTCTCATCTTTTCTAATTTGTGCTCGGAACTTGAAGGCAGCTTGGTTTCCAGAGTCTATGCTGGTAGTTTCCACTAAGCTTCAGAAATTATAATATAATAGAAAGGTGCTAAATGCTTGGTTATAACTTTATACTACAAAGTTTCCATTTGTTCATCCAGTTTCTCTGGTTTCATGTCTCTCTGTGTCCAAGGAAGATGAATTGAGGATAATTAAGTTTTCACAGACTGAAGCCACTAAACTTCTCAAAAAAAAAAAAAATATATATATATATATATGTATATAAATAAGAATAAGAATTCCTGTGATTTTTCTTATATCATTAGATGGCTTCCTGAAAACTAGCTTTTTGTATTTTTTTAAAGATACTTAGATTACGTAAATGTTACATGGAAAGTGTAGGGGATTCCCATATGCCCCACTCCCTACCCCTCCCACACTTTTCCACATTAACAACATCCTTCATTAGTGTGGTACATTTGTTACAATTGATGAACACATATTGGCACATTGCCACTAAGTGTGGATTATAGTTTACATTATAGTTTAAACTCTCTCCCACACATTTTTGTAAGTTATGACAGGTTACATAATGGCCTATATCCATCACTGCAACATCATTCGGGACAATTCCAATGTCCCAAAAATGCCACCATATTACACCTATTTTTTTTTTTTT
>JAQZBX010107123.1:0-10684 GCA_029593785.1 Cabassous unicinctus
ACATCTTTGCAATAATTAAACAAATTGCTGAATTCCACATTTCTCCACAACCACTTTGAGGAAAAAGTAGTTTGACACTATTTTCATAACTAAACATATGAAATTGTACAAACAATCAATTTCAATCTTAGTTTTTCCACAGAAATGCACATATTTTCACAAAAACACATGTAAAATTGTTCATTATAATAGTATTCTAAGAACCAGAAAATAGAAATCTCAAATAGCCCTGAAGAGTAGAATGGATAAATAAATTATGGGATATATATGCATATGAATAGAGATGTAGACATTTGATATAGATATAGATATAAATATAGATGCAATAATATAGTATAATATAATATAATGAAAAACCCCTCAAATGTAGAAAAGAATACTCTGCTGTGTAAAACAATAAGAAAGAGGAAATTACAAATTTGCTAATATGAATGAATCTCACATAAAAAATATGGGACACTTAAACCAGAGGGAAATGATGACATATTTATAAATGTGGGTTTATTAGTCATGCTAGCAGTTCCAATGGGGGATACTTATTAGAAGGGGGCTGAAAGGCCACCTGAGTTGCTGTTCATATTTTTTATCATAGTAGGGTTACATGAGACCCTTATTCTTGTTATATTTCATGGCAGTACACCTTATGATTTGTGTACCTGTGTTAATATACTTTGTCTTTTCATAAAATCTTTACAAAAAAATAAGGCTTGACCTAAATAATCTGCAAATATCTGAAAAATGATCACTAATATCATTATATTAATATTTATATTCATGTTTTCTGCCATGTCTTTGATCCTTCAGTTTATCCTCATGGACACTTATTCTGGCATAATCTAAGTCCCCTATAATGGTGACTGCTGTGATTTGTTCTAATTTCCACCTTCCTATCTCCTCAAGTGCTTCTCTTTATCACCATCTTTCAAAAAACACATGAAAGAGGCCATAAAACATCTCAGACAATGGTAACTGCAAATAAAACTCTCCCGTATTAGGTACCAAAAACTTCCCCAGAGCCATCTCTCTAAAGAGTTTTAGCACATTATGTCATGGCCCTAGACAGAGGGCAAAGTTCCAGTCTGCACAATACTTAATAGACATGGAGACAGAGGCAGCTTGCAGCATCTGCCTCTCCAGCATTCTCCTCACTAGACACACTTACCTTGGCAACTGAAGAATTTCTGGTCTCCATCTGGCCATCAGAATAATCTTGGATGTAAAAAGTGAGTCTTGGTCCACAAGGCAATACCTGATCAATAGAGATAAAATTTTGTTTGTACTTAACTGTGAGTTATTTATTATGCCTCTACCTCTATTTCTTTTAGGAAAGTTGCACAGCTGAAATGAGTTGAAAACATTAATCAAATGGGTTGATTATTTCTGCATCTCAACTGTTTTGTGCTTAATTTTACTACCTGTCTTTACATAATCAGTTATATAGAATGATAAAATTTATGCTCCATGCTTAATAACCTTATAAAGATTAAGTGTCACAACTAATTTCCACTCCTAGAGTTGTTCTTATATTTCAATGTCATTCTCAGAATATTTGCAGCATAAAATGATTTATTCTACTAGGATCCATTTTTATTTTACCTCATAAAAATTCAATGAATAATCAGATATATATCAACCATGTATCATTATTACTTGCTTCTTAACAATATCCAAAGTTTACATGGTTTTAGATTTGCCAGTTTTAAAGATTTTAGATCACAATACATTATATTTGATAGGTATTTCTCAGAAAATTCACAATTTGCAACCCTGACTACTATTAAGTAGAGTCAAGTGGTGGCAATGGCAGCAAGATGTGAAACTATCTTAAGAAAATCAAAATGGCAACTAAATAGTTGTGCATTCATTACTTCAATTATTATTAGAGCATTTTCATTATTTCAATAATAACAATATGTGATTATACCAAATACCATTGATTGTACACTTTGGATGAATTGTATGTTTTATTAATAGGTATCAATAAAATTGATTAAAAAAATCAATTTGCATAGGAAAAAAAGGCAACTGCTAACACTTATTAAGGCTGTATCATGTCTTAGCTGCTTTGAATAGCCTATTAACTATTCATATATTTACCTTGAAGTAGGAGCTTATCTCTAAACCTGCTACCCATTCAACAGCAGAAGACTGGAGTGGATGAATAATAGGTTGTGGGCTACAAGCAGTAAAAATGCACAGATCACCTTCTTATAAAGTGTGCAGTTAGAGTCTTTGGGAATATTTGAGGAAAAAAAAGAAATTGTAACAACAAAAAAACTGATTACAACTCCCATTGAAATGTAGGCTCCAAGTGAGCCTGGAGGCCAGGACAAAATCTACATATTCTTAAAAATAGGAAACAGGTTATTGATGTTCCAGGATATTTGTCAAGGAAGACTACAGGAAAAGCTGGGGTAGCTGAACACCAGAGCTGGGTGGCATGAGCAGGTGTGTCTCTGCCCAGTGTTCCATTACATTGTGTTAGTTCACAGCCACTACCTTGGTCCTACTCAATCTGTAAGAATACCGTAAAGAAAGGTGAACAGAGATACTTAAATCCATAAACCTACATTTTAGGTTTCACTGTATCTAAGGTGTTTTTTAATAATTGACTTTATCTTTTTTTTTTCTAATTATGGAGGCAGCACTTTCTTTTTGTGAAATTATATGCACTCTCAAATGCAAGTAAAGATGAATTTATAATTAACCTTTGGAATGTATATGGTCATATATATTTGATAGCTATGTCATGTTATGGTGTGTGATTTACATCATTGATTAACATCTGTAGTGAATTAAATAAAATAGTTTCTATTTTAACTGTCATGATTTCTCAGCATGTCAGAACTTAATGTTAAATCTCTCAAAACAACCCCTGACATGTGCTTAAACTAAATAAACAGAATCTCCTTGTTCTCCCTATGTTTTACCTGGGTTCACTCTTGAAAGAGTCAAATACAAGCTCCCCATTCCCCACTGTTGTTTGACCAACTGCTAATGCTCTACTCATTTACTACTGAAAAGGCATAATCCCCAGGTCCACCATAAATTTTACTCCCCAGCTCACCAGCTTGGTTGACCCCCATGCTTCTGATATGTTCTCTGAAGACACCGAGAACCATGCTTCCCCTCTCTTTCCTAGGAACTGTGAATACTAAATCATTTTTCTTTCATACATTACTGGTGTCATTCATCAGTGCCACAACTGACTACCCACATAAAGATGCTTAAAACTCAACATTTATATAAAAGAGGGGATAATAATAAGTCTATACAAGAATAATAACAGAGTTAGAATCATTTATAATTTCCCTACACATGATTAATTTACCCATTTATTTTGAACATATAATTAGCATTAAGACCATTAAATATATGTCCCAGGGACTTAAATCGTTGGTCTGTTCACATCCTTCTTGAGCCCTGAATCTCAGAGTTGTTGCAGTCAGCACCTACTATTCAGTTCATTGACTCACCCAGGAGAACTAACAATATGATGATGATGGACAATGCCCATGCCCAGAAAGAGAGGGTATCTACCTCTGCAAGCAAAACATTTCCTTTCATCTTCACCATAAGATCTAAGGCCTGTCTCAGTCTGAAGCATCATTGACATCAATATCCCCAAATCCTCAAGGTTGAGGAATGAACAAACACAGGGGGCCATATAACCATGGACAAAATTAACTTATTATTATTATTATAACAGAATAACATATGGCATTAATATAAAGATAGTGGCTACCAGAGGCTCTGAGGTGAGGGGGAGGGAATAATAGTTAGAATATTGGGCATTTTTATGACATTGAAAATCAGAATAAACTGCAAAGTAAACTATTGACCTTGGTTAGTAACAATGCTTCAATATTTATTCATTAATTGTAACAAATGTAACACATTCATGTATGATTTTATTAATAGGGGAAGAGGTGAGAGAGGGATGGATTATATGGGAATCCCTTATACTTGGATATAACTTTTCTGTAACCTAACACCTCTGTTAAAAAAGTAAAGATTTTTATTGAAAAAAAAACACAACTTAGTCTCTTAAACAGGAAAAAAGAAAAAATTCTCTTGGGGATTAATGGTGGGATGAAAGAACATCATTGAGATATTGGCAATTTAGGAGGCCAATGAAACATGATATCACTTTAACTCTTGTAGAGAATAGGAAATGAGAATGTATGGAGAAGGAAAACTGAATATAAATATGAAAAAAAATATGCCCTGAAAAACAAAAATCTTGTATTTAAATTTGTGTGGTTTATAGAGCAAAGTAAACAGGATGAAAGTACATATCTATTGCCATTTAAGAAAGTCGAAGATATTTTAATGACAACAAAGTTTTCAATAAATGTCATTATAAAGAGCAATAATCATAAAAATATATTTGTGGATCCTTAGCCTGCTGTAATGTACACTAGGCATAAGTGTATATTAGTGAATACCTCAGTTTGCCAAACACAGATAGTCCTGAGTTCATTCCCATAAGCTCTGCTACTTTTTTTGCAGGTTTTCAAATTTTTCTTTCTGCTTATACAGTGTCATTTTTATTTCCTTTATCTCTTCAGTCATATTTTCCTTTGTCACTTTAAATTTATTAAGGAAGTTTGTGTGGACATGATATATTAATTTTTTAAATAATCCCTAGTCTCAACTAGATTCTTGGTTTGTTCTTTTGATTGGGCCATATCCCCCTGTTTTTCTTAGTATGAGTTGTTATTTTTGGTTGATACCTAGGCATTGTTTATATTGAGATTTTGCTCTGTTGATTTTGGTTACAAGTCTTATTTCATAAGTCCTCTTTGATTTTTAGTTTAATTTTTTCTAAAACTTTAATTCCCCCTTGTTTAATTTGTCAAAACTAAGGCTGAGAGCCACTAATGGGGCTCAAACAGGTTTCCTGTGCCTGGGAAGAATCAGGAGAGACCATCATTTTTCCTTCATTTTCCCAGCTGCCCAGCAAATGGTGCTCCTTGGCAAACCCTTCCATATTGATGAACCCTTCAATTTCCATTGGCTCTTCTGAACTAGCTGGTTGTGGTGGTTACATTTATAAAAGAGAAACCACATTTAGCCCTCTGTCATATCCTCCCTCTTTCTAGGGAAGAATATGTTCTTTCCCTTCTTCATTGACTGCTCAGCCACAGATTTTACCAAGGATATTCACCTCAGTAGTGGGGGATCTAGTCATTATTTTCCCTTTGACCTCTCTGTCTCTCCATTCCAGTAGCTCACAGATGTGTGAGGCATATTCCTGACCTGCAGGTGTCCCCAAAGTGGCTCCATCAGATGATTTCTATGTCTTCTAACCTATTTTTCAAGAGATCTGCGCTCTACCTACGCTACTCCAATGTCATCATTGATTATCCTCATCAGCATTATTTTCTTCTTCATTTTCTTCATTAACAAGGATACCTTGAGAATATCATATAACCAATCTGTGCTCATCTGTGTATCTTTCTGAACACCTGAGGAACAACCGAATTTGTTTGTATGATTATGTGAGATAAAAGTGCCTGGGCAGAATTATTTTGACTGATGCTTCTGAAACTTCTTAAGCTGCCTTTTTGACTGTTATTTTATTTTTTTGAATTTGAATGAAGTTTATTTTAAAAAATACTTTAAAAATCAGTAAACAAAAAGACAACTACAACCCATAGCAAGAAGCAGCTAAAATTCCTGAAGACTTTGAAGAATCTCATTTCTTGAGTTATCACATTATAATATTCAAAATATTCAGTTTAATAAAATATGAGACATGCAAAACAAAAGAAAATATCATCCATTTACAGAAAAGAAGACATTATCAGAAGCTACTCATAAGAAATCATAAACATTGGTCATACTAGACATCCAGAAAACTGGAACTTAGTTAAAATGAAATTATCCAGTCTGAGAAGCAAAAGCAATAAAAAAGAATGAAGAAAAATGTATAGACATTAAGAATTATGTGAAATACCATAGTGGATATGCACATATCCATAATGGGAATGTCAAATGCAGAAGAGAGAGGGAAAGGGACAGAATTGATATTTTAAAAGAAATGGCTGAAAAGTTCCTAAATATCAGGGAATACATGGATCTAGCCATCCTAGATGTTTAAAAAATTCAAAGTAGTATTAATACAAAAGACTGAATCATTATATCTTAAAATTAAACTGTGAAATCCAGTGACAGAAAACCATGAAAGCAACAAGAAAAGTGATTTAGTACATGCATGGTATCCTCAATAACATAAGAACTGACTTTTTATCAGAAAAAAATGGTGGCCAGAGGACTGTGGCATGATATATTTAAAGTACTGAAAGGAAGGAAAAACAATATCAAACAAGAATCCTATATCTGAAAAAAATCCTTCAAAAATGATGTAGAAATTAAACCATTCCCAGAAAAAGAAAACCTGAGAGGTTTGATTAGACATGCCATAAAAGAAATGGTAAAGGGTGAACTTAGGGTGGAAATAAAAGCGTACAGTAGAGTAACACAAAGCCATACAAAGAAATAAGACACAATAACAAAGGTTACTGCATAGGTAAATATAAAATCCAGTATTAATGTATTTTTGACATGTAACTCTTCTTTATTATATATAATTAAAAGACAAATGCAGAAAATAACATTTATAAATCTACAGTAGTGAGATCACATGTATAAAGAAGTAAGTTGTGGCAACATCAACATAAAGTGGTGGTGAAAAGGCTATATAGGAGCAGAATTCCTGTATCCAATTGACCCTGAAGTTTATTAATTCAAACTGAATTGTTATAAGTTGAAGATGTTAATTGTAATCTCTGGGAAAACCACTAGGAGAGAAAATAAAAAATATGCAGAAAAGGATATTAGTGAGTGTTGCAGTTGGGCAGTTTGATGTAATTATGAATTCCAAAAAATATAATTGGATCATGCTTGTAAACTGAACTGTTAATCTGGGCATGATTAAGTTATGATTAGGGCATTGACTGGGCCATATCAGTAGGGCGTTGAGCCCCACCCCTTGGTGGGTTGGGAATTAAATATAAAAGGCATGGCAAGAACAAAGTTGAAGCAGTTTTTGAGAAGCAGTTTTGATGTTGGAGAAAAGGCCCCAGAAGAAGCGAAGTGAGCCGTTCACCTGATAGTCTATAGCTGACCTTGTGGAGGAACCAGAAGAGCTAAGCCCAGAGAGAAACGCAGCCCCGGGAAGAGAGAAACACAAGAAGCCTGAACCCTGGCAAACATGGGCAGCTGTCTTGCTCCAACATGTGGCAATGAACTTTGGTGAGAAGAAACTTAACGTTTTATGCCCTGGTATCTGTGGACTTCTACCCCAAATAAATACCCTTTAAAAAGACCAAACCACTTTTGGTATTTCACATTAGCACCCCTTTGGCTGACTGATACAGAATTTGGTACCGAGGAGTGGGGAAGTGCTTTTGTAATTACCAAAATGTTGGAACGGTTTTATAAATGGGTAAGGGGTATTTTTTGGAAGAATTGTGAAATGCTTGATGGAAAAGGCCAAGATCGCTTTGAAGTAACTGTTGATAGCAATATGGACACGAAAGAGACTTTCTATGATGCCTTAGAAGTAAATGATGAAACTATTATTGGAAGCTGGAGGAAAGGCGATCGATGTTTTAAAGTTGCAGAGAACTTAGCAAGATTAACTCCTGGTGTTATATGGAAGACATAATTTGAAAATGGCAAACCGGAGCATTTAGCTGAAGAACTTTCCAAGGTAAACTTGAAGAATGTGGCTTGGCTTCTTCTTGCAGCTTATAGCAAAATACTAGATGAGTGAAATACATTAAGGACTGAACTTTTGGGCACAAAGAAAAGAGAAACTGATTCTGGAACTTCCAAGTTTCGGGAAATGAAATTCCTAGATGAAAATAACCTATTTGAAGACTTTACTAAACCTGGAACTTGTAAATCAGAATTGAACATGCAGTTATCTCGGAAAGAAATATCTTGTGGAAAGTCTTACTGTCTGATGGCATGGACCCCTGCTTCCTGCATGCTAAACCAACAAAGTTTTTGAGGGAGAGGTTTGAACAAAACCACTGTCAGCTTGGACAAAAGAGCACATGGAAAGGAGAGGTTGAAGGAGAATCATCTTTAAGAAGAAAACCTTGGTAGCAGTGATCTGGACTTAAGACATCTCCTTGGGCCAAGAGAGGAGCCCCACCCATGTATACAGAGAGGGTGAGTTTGCCCCTGCCATTGAGGAGGATGGATGTTCTTACCCGATGTTCTGGGAAAGTTTTGATGCCCCATGGTACAGAGAGGGTGAGTTTTCCCCAGCAGTTGAAGAGGGTGGATGTCCCCACCTAATATTCTGGGAAAGTTTTGCCACCCCAGGTTGCAGGGATGGTGGAGAACTTTCCTCAAAAATTAAGGCAGTTAAGGTCAACACCCCATAGGTCTGAGAGGGTGTACCTGTCCCCCATGGATTAGAGAAGGCCAGGTGGTCAAGTCATTGCTCTGAGAAGGTTGAACCTGTATGCCAAAGGTTAGGGGGAATGTCGTCTTCACTTCACTGTATTAGAGGGACTAAGACTCTAACCCAAGTATTGGGTAAGGTGTAGCAATCACCCCAACACTCTTGGAGGGTGAGGTCTGGAGCTTGGTCGACACTCAGATGCTTGATGAGGGTGGAACCAAGAAAATGGCCATTGGGCAAGCCTGTGGAAAGGTTGGGTTCCCATGTGGCCCCAAGGAAAAGAAACCATCATCTTAAGAATGGCTCTCAGATTTGAAATCGAATGGAGGATGCCCTGCAGGTTGACTGAACTGTAGAGGATACATGACTCATGTTTAATATCCCAAATTCTCCTTATGATATTGAAAATGTTTATCTGTTGTCTTTCCATTTGTGTACTGGAAGTAGTTCAATGGTTTGGTAAGTTTCAGAGGTCTGTAGCAGACAGGACTTTGCCCCAAGACAAACTGTATTTCTTTAAACTGCCTAGGATATGATTTTGTACTTGATTTGTTACTGATTGAAAGTTTTTTGAATATTGTAATGTATTTTTGGAATTCAGAGGGTGGAGTGTTGCAGTTGGGCAGTTTGATGTAATTATGAATTCCAAAAATATAATTAGATCATGCTTGTAAACTGAACTGTTAATCTGGGCATGATTAAGTTATGATTAGGACATTGACTGGGCCACATCAGTAGGGCATTAAGCCCCACCCCTTGGTGGGTGGGAAATCAAATATAAAAGGCGTGGCAAGAACAGAGTTGAAGCAGTTTTTGAGAAGCAGTTTTGATGTTGGAGAAAAGGCCCCAGAGAAGAGAAGTGAGCCATTCACCTGATAGTCTACAGCTGACGTTGTGGAGGAATCAGAAGAACTAAGCCCAGAGAGAAACGCAGCCCCGGGAAGAGAGGAACCCAAGAAGCCTGAACCCTGGCAAACATCGGCAGTTGTCTTGCTCCAACTCGTGGCAATGAACTTTGGTGAGAAGAAATGTAACGCTTTATGGCCTGGTATGTGTGGACTTCTAACTCAAATAAATACCCTTTATAAAGACCAAACTACTTTTGGTGTTTCACATTAGCACTCCTTTGGCTGGCTAATACAGTGAATAATCAAAATATTATTCTGCTAAATAAATCAATTAATGTGCAAAAAAGACAGTTATGGAGAAAGGGAAAAAATGATCTAAGACATATATATAACAAATAGCAAAATTGCAGAAATAATTCTTTCTTTATCAATAATTACTCTAAATTTAAATAGAAGAAACTCTCCAATTAAACTATTAAAGGTTAAATATTGGAAGAGTTCATAAAGTCTTATACAACTATATGCTATTGTACAGGAGACTCACTGTATCCAAAGGAACAAATAGATTGAAATTGAAAAGATGGAGATATATATTCTATTAAAATAGTGACCCAAAAAGAGTAGGTGTGGTTATATTAATAACAGACAAAATAGATTTTAAAAGGAAAATTGTTGCTGGAAACAAATAAGGACATTATATATTGATAAAACTGTCAATCAATTAATAAAATATAACAATTATAAACATATAATTCCTACCAAGAGAAACAGAATATATGAAGCAAAATGGACAAAATTTATTGAAGAAAGGAATAAAACTGCAATAATTGGAGACTTTAATATCCCAGTTTCAACAATGTGTTGAATGAGCAATTAATAAGGAAATGGAGGACTAGAACAACAATATAAAATGACTATAACTGGGCTATGTATATAAAACACTGCATACCAAAGCATCAGAATACACATTCTTCTAAAGTGCACATGGAATATTTTCCGTGATAGGCCATATGTTGGGAAACAAAATAAATCTCAATGAATTAAAAAAATTATTGGAGAATCATAGTATCTTTTCTGACAAGAATGGAATAAAACTAGAAATCAATAACAGAAGGAAAGTTGAATGGAAAGATGAGCTGAGATTAAACAACACATTCTTAAACAACCAATTAGTCAAAGCAGAAATAACAAAGAATTTAGGAAATATATGGAGATGAATGAAAACAAAACACACCATGCAAAAACTTAAAGGGCAAAGGAACAATGCACAACATCCAGAGAGGAGCAGGAGGAAAAGGCTGATAAATTATAGTAAAGAACAATTAGTTACTCTCTATGTGAGGTGGGTACCAGTGACCATATCCCACTCTCATGGTAGGCCTCCATGAGGTACATCCCTGGGTTAGCTTGC
>JAQZBX010107124.1:0-10684 GCA_029593785.1 Cabassous unicinctus
AAATCACACAAGCAAACAAACGAAAAGGCCAACCCAGGGGAACCGATGTGGCTCAGTGGTTGAGTACCGGCTTCCCACATACAAGGTCCCAGCTCAATCCCTGGCCCCAGTGCCTTAAAAAAAAAAAAAAAACCTTATCATTCAGATATGCTTTAGCTGCACTAAAGTCTTACTCTGTATGCAATAGGGGCACATTTCATCAAGATATTCTACAGACATGTTAATAAGTAGCTATCAAAGATTAAATATTAACTGGTTAAAAGCAAGTACAGGGAAGGTCACCATGAATTTAATACAAGACAATGCCTGAAGGTTAAAACAAAATGAAACTGTTATTTCCTATGATTAAATTCATTTTCCATATATATATTAACATATTCTAAATCCTTCTATAAGGAGAAAACATATAGCTATTTCCACATATTGATTTATGAAATAAGCCATGGTCTCCTCCCTTCCGGAGCCTAAATTGGGGGATCAGGGATGGGGTGGGGTAGAGGAGTATCAAACGAATTATTTAAATAATTTCTTTGAAGGAAATGCACAAGATCCTAACAGAGTTAATAAAGGCGAGATCTGTTTTAGATTGGGTGGTCAGGGATAGCCTCTCTAATTTTAAAGCTAAAATTTTAAAACACACTGAAATGTAAAAGCTGACTAAAACTAACTAGGTTAAGGAGAAGCAAAAGAGGTAGAGTAGCAAGAGGGAAAATTATATACATAGTTTCTAAGTCTCTTTGGTCCCAACAAAGAAGAATTAGCTGGTACAAAAGAAAATTAGGATATAATAAGTTAATAGAACAAGTGGCTTGGATTAAGATTGAAAAGACAGATAGAAGCCAGAATATATTAAGGATTAACAGGGACCCCATGAAGAATACACAATTCACTGACTTGTAATGGGAAACCAATTGAAGAATTTTATGAGAAGAGGCCAAGACACCAAGAGCCCACTCATTATGTGTTTTAGTATCCTTGGCTGCTCAAGCAAATACCACAAAATGGGTAGGGTTAAACAATGGGAATTTATTCGCTCAAGGTTTGAGGCTGGGAAAAAGTCCAACATGAAGGCATCAGGAAGGCAATGTTCTCTTATCAAAGACTGCGGTGTACTGGGGCTGGATGCCAGTGATTCTTAGTCCTTAGCTGGTGACATGGCAAGGCACACGGCAGCGTCTCCTGGTCTCTCCCTTCTCCTCAGGGTTCCACTGCAGCTTCTTGCTTCCCATGGCTTTCTCTGTCTGAATTTCATTCTGCTTATAAAGGACTCAAGTAACAGAATTAAGGCCCATCCTGACTGGGCTGGACCACACCTTATCTGAAGTAACCTCATCAAAAGGTCCTACTCATAATGGGTTCACACCACAGGAATGGACTCGATTTAAGAACATATTTCTCTGGGGTACATAGAGCTTCTAAGCAAAACCATCCCACTATGGCAAACATTTAGGAGACAGATAAACAGTGAGGGGAACGGGCTAGAGTACTAAGAACTAGCACTCTGAACTGGGAAGATCAACTTTAATAAGGGTTTTATTATAGATATTTACCAAAGTATAAGCATATTTATCATGACAGTCTTGATTTAAATGGAAACTTACAATATTGACACTGGCTTCCTGGCTTAAAAATGGAAACATACTTACACTATACTTAATATAAGATTATAGGCCTTTGGAGACAATGAAAGTAAAGTATACTTTAGTAAAATCTAAACGTTCACTAATAGAGTAAGGGAGCTGATGTGGCTCAGTGGTGGAGTGCTGGCTTCCCACATACCAGGTCCAGGATTCAATCCCCAGCCCCAGTACCTCAAGGAGAAACAAACAAACAAAAAAAAAATAGAATATGTGCTTAAGTAAA
The DNA here is from genome assembly GCA_029593785.1 of Cabassous unicinctus. Classification (NCBI taxonomy): domain Eukaryota; kingdom Metazoa; phylum Chordata; class Mammalia; order Cingulata; family Chlamyphoridae; genus Cabassous; species Cabassous unicinctus. The sequence goes on from JAQZBX010107124.1 coordinate 1,864, forward strand.
TTAATTTACTTAATATGGATATTTTAAAACTTATTTCTGAAAAACATTTAATGGCATGAGTAAATGATAACAACTAATATTAAGTGAAAAAAAAAGCAAGCTATAAAATTGTATCTATAGCATTATTTCCTTTTTAGTAAAAATAATTTACTACATGGATGAACCTTGAAGACATTATGTTGAGTGAAATAAGCCAGACATAAAGGGACAAATATTGTATGATCTCACTGACATGAAATAATCAGAATAAGCAAATTCAAAGAGTAAGAAACTAGAACACTGGTTACCAGTGATTGGGGAAGGCTAGGGAATGGGGAGCTAAAGCTTAAATTGTATAGTTTCTATTTGGGTTGATCGTAAAGTTTTGGTAATGGATGGTGGTGATGGTAGCACAACATTGTGAATGTAATTAACAGCACTGAATTTTTATTAGATAGTTGAATGTGGTTAAAAGGGGAAATTTTAGGTTGTATATGTTATTAGAATAAAAAAAAAAAAAACACATAGCACTATACAATACAGTGAACCTATTGTAAACGATGGACTGTAGTTCATAATACAGTTATAAAAATGTTCTTTCGTGAATTGTAACAAATGAACCACACTAATATAAGGTGCTAATAATAGGATGGTATATGGGAACTCTATATTTTATGCATGAGTTTTCTGTAAACCTTCAACTTTTTTAATAAAAAAGAAAACAAAGGAAAAAAGCTTAATTGGTACAGAATTTCTGTTTGGGATGATGGAAAAGTTGTAGTGATAGATGGTGGTGATGTTAGCATGACATGGTGAATGTAATTAATACTACTGAAGTGTACACTTAAAATTGATTTAAATGGGAAATTTATATATATATATGTTACCATAAAAAAATTTTAATGTATTTATTGTATATGTACATAAACACATATATAAAAATAACTGGAAGGACAAAAACTAGCACTTTCATAATATTATTACATGTGTAGATGGAAGGATAATGTGTTTGGTTTTGCTTTCATTTGAATCTTTTCAAAGTTTTCTGTGCTGAGCATGAATTATTTTAAAAATACAAGGTTCTGAAAAGTTAGTGTAGTTGACAAAATGAACTTATTAATTCTTCTTGCCTGTTGAGAAACCTCTTGTACACTGTAATATGTTTGTGACTGCTTTCAATAAACTTAAAAAGATGATTTGAGGTCAAGGAATTACTAAGTTCTCCCACAAAACTGATCCAGATACAATTAAAAAAAAAAAACAACAACAAGGTTGTTGAACTGTACTAATGGATTACTGATCTGAACCACAATTCACAAGTCTCATACATTAGATAGCAATTATTCCTACTACTAAGGGAGACAATACTTTTTAAAAGGAAATATAAGTCCTTTTTAGAGAACATGTTAAGTGATTCAACTATCACAATTTCATTTCCAAAAACTCAGTTTAGGAAACCAAGGGCCACTTGTATTTTAACATATTAACATTGTCTGAGCAATCTTCATAGGTACCAGAGTCCAAAATAACATATCTAATTCAGAAATCTGTCTCTTAATCAAACTTTTATAATACTATTGTTTGTTCATCCATCTCCCCACTAGTTGTTAAGAACTGCTATTTTTGGACACTAGCATAGAAAAATGGTTAAGACAACCCTTGTAGATAACACTCTAGGTTGGAAGATTGTCAGAAGAATAATTACATTACAATATGAAAGTGCTATAATAAAAATTTTTTTTTTATAAAAACTGTTATAGGACACTACTTGCCTGGAAGAGTTAAAGAAGGTTTGCTTGAGGAAGGACAAAGTGAGCCGGGTTTTGAAGCATGAATAAGAGTTTTGTAGATGAAAAAGAAGGAATATTCAAAGTTATGTAGGCCCAGAAAAGGGCAGGGTAGAGTTCATTCAGAGTGATGGTGATTAACTTGTTTGGGACAAGATCATGAAGGATTTTCCACTTACTCAAGTTGAACTTTATTCTCAAAGCCAGGCTTTGGCTAACTATTTCTGTAAAGAACCAGGTAGTATATACTTTGCGTTTTGCAGGCCATATGATCTCTGATGACAGAGTTGAATAATTGTCACAAAGCGTGAAAGCAACCTTAGGTAATACATAAATGGGAAAAATATATATATATATATTTAAATGTGCATCGCTGTGTTCCAATCAAACTTAATTTACCAAACACGCAGCATGCCAGACTTGGCTCACAGGTCATAGTTTGCTGACCACTGCTCTAAGTACTGTGGAACCACCAGAGGTTTGCAAGCAAGGAAGTGACAGGACCAGATCTGTGATTCAGAAAGACAATTCTGGCAGAAGCTGTGGGGAGGAGGGACTAAAGAGGAGGACTAAATGTTTCACAACAATACAAGGTGTTAGTGGTGGGGTAATGTATGGGAGCCCAGCATAATGATAGGCATGTATGTTTTGTAAGTTCACAACTTTTACTATACACTTACTGTTTATGTATGCTCATGAATGAATGATATACTTCAATAAAAAAAATTTTTAATGAAAAAAAAAAAAAGGAGTGTTAAAGAGATGCCTGCCCTCACTATAGACAGGGAGACAATAAGGGTGTAAATTCAGGCCATTTCAGGAACAACTAAAAAGAAAGGGTTTTATTTGAGAAATATTACAGAGATACTGTGAATAGGCAGAGAGGTGCTAAAAATGACTACTGAGCTACTAGGTTGGGTGCCAGATTGCTGGTGAGAGACCTTTAACCAAAACAGGGACTGCTGAAAGGGAAAATGGGAAGGGTGAGCTGTCTGGACATACTGTATTTGGTATTAACTGAAGGACAATCAAGTGAAGATGTACAGTAGACAGCTCAAGATGTAGATTTGCAGGTTCTCAGTAATTAAGTGGTATCTCGGAGAGAAAACATGTAAGAGGACTGAGAATTGCCAGTGATCTTCTCTGATTCCTTTCTTTCTTGAATTACTTGTGCCAAGCATTATAGCAGACCTACATATGATGGTACTGTATCAGCACAGAACTCCTCTAGAGCATGTATTGATTATTTACAGAGCAGCTCTTATGAACAAGGCACTGTGGGGAAAAAAAAATTAATAAAACTTATCCCTCATCATCAAGGGATTTACAAGCTAGCAGAAAAATCAATTAACACTTTTAAAAATTGAATTACAATTTGTATAATTTTTCAAATCTGCTGCAAAAATATCAATAGATTAACAAAATATAAAAGACAAAGGTCATTCAAGTATTAGATCTACATAGCCAGAACAAAAAACAGTTGTCTCCAATGAAACAAAAATAGAATCTACAACTTCCCTACTATAACTACTACTATTAGTTACAGGGTGCTTATAGGTGCTAGACTCTTCACTGGCTGTTCCATTCAAACCTCACAAAAACTCTAAGGCAGTTACTATTACTATCTCCACATTACTGAAAAGCTTCACAGAATAGGTAGCTTGCCCAAGGTCACAAAGCTAGCAAGGACGGCCAATACCCACTGAAGTTCAGGTCTGATTCCGAAAGCTGTGTTCATGACCATTACACGACTGTGGCCTGCCCATCTCATCATAGTTTCACAGCATTTCTCTCATTTCAGAATTCATGGGGAGGAAGTTATCATTCCACTGCCTATGGTGAAGACAGCAAGAAGAACAAGATGGAAGAGAAATAGCCAAATTTAGAGGAATGCTGTGATCATGAAGAAATAGAAGAAAGCAGTCCAAAGAGGTCCACCTTGGTGATTACTGGCGACTCAAATCTTGCCAAAGGAGTCTGTAGAATGCAGTCCTTGAGTTAGCTAGAAACCTGATTCTAGACACTTCGTGTGAATATTTTATAGGCCTTAAAATCTAACAGCATGAATTATTCAGAGGTTTAAGTACTTTTGGAAAAGGCACTTTACATATTCAATCTCAGAGAATGTTTACTTGCTTTCTGAATTGCAAATCATATAACAGCTAGAATGAAATTTAGTAAATACCAGTCATTTTGGTAAGATTTAAGTCTAAAACCAAAGTAAAGGATAAGAACATAGATTTTTAAAGAGACTTTAATTTTATAATTTATTACTTCCCCCAGTAATATCCTTGTTACCATCTTTTTATTGTTCAAAATGTGGATTATTTGGTGAATTTTCCCCTCCACTGTTTCTACATGCAGTTCATTTAGAAATTTAAATATTTCAGACCCAGATCTAAGTATCCAACTATCTGCTTGACAGCTCCTGGCTGTCTCAAAGTCATCTCAAAATCAGCATGTCCAAACCTGAACTCATGATCTTCCCTTCCAACCCTGATCCTATTCCAGAATTCCCTAAATGAGTGAACCGCCTTTCCTCTTGCTACTTCTCTTACCTCCTTCCAATTCATCACCTGATTATGCCGCCTAAATCTCTCAAGTCTAACTTCTCTCCATCCCCACCACCATGTGCGATGAGTACTATTCTTTCTCACCTGACCCATTAAAATAGCTTCCCAAATGATCTAGCTACATCTACTCCTGCCCCATCCAATATGCTCTCCATATTGCAGCTGGAATGATTCCTTGTAAAAAGCACAAATGTTGAGATCTCCCTCCTTTAAAACCTTTTAAATGCCTCTTTGTTTCAAGATAAAGAGGAAACTTTAATACGGCCCAGAGATAGCATATTCATTTGTTCTCTGAGGACTTGCATGAATGGCTAAATGAGGGTTTTACTATCCCCTGCTTCCAACCAGTAAAACTGATCTTCCTGTGAAGAGGAGGGAATAAACTTTTATGGTGAGAAGACCCCCTCAGCCTCCTCTTACAACATATTCTCTCCTGTCTCTTTCCTCAGTCACACTGGTTCCTCTTTTAGTGCCTCCTACTTGCTAAACCATCCCTTCCAATCCCCACACACTCTGTCTGGTAACTTTTCCATCTCCTGCTCATTTAGTTAACTCCTAATCCTACTACAGATTTCAGCTTAGATGTCACTTTTCAATTCAAATATCAGCTCTCCCTTCATTCATTCATTCAATATTTGTGGAGCGCCTACTGTCAGGCACTGTCCTAGACATCAATGAATAGATAAAAAGCCTTAGCTATGTGGTACTTCAGAGGGATAAGGAAAGACAATAAACGTGATGAATAAGTAAAGTATACACAGCATGTAAGAAGGAGATAAGTTTCATGGGGAAAAAAAAAATAGAGCATATAAGGGACATCAGGAGTATAGGTGCTAGGGGGGATCAGCTGACATTTCCAACTGGTGGTCAAGGCAGGCCTCACCAAAATGATGCCTGAGCAAAGACTTGATGGTGAGGAGGGAGTCAGCTACACAGATACCTGGGAGAAGAGCATTTCAGAGAGAAGAGCCAGGGCAAAGACCCTACAGCAGGTCCTGGGTATTCAAGGAACAACAAGGAGACCAGTATGGCTGAGGCAAAGGGAGTAAAAGAAGAAAGCAGAAGGAAATGAAATCAGAGAGGTTTAAAAGCAGCAAGGATAGATAATTATAGAGCCTTGTAGGCCACTGGTTTTTACTGAGTGAACTAGAGAGCCACAGGACGGTTTTGGAGGTTTTTGAGCAGAGTGATATATTTCACTTACACATGCCTGCTGTGGTGAGAACAAAATGTAGGGGGTAAATGTGGAAAGACAGTCAAGAGGCTACTGAAATAACCCAAGTGAACCATGACCAGGCTAACTTCAAGACCAGACCTAATCCCCCCATTAACCTTATTATGTGATTAACACATACCACCCCTTGTGGAGATTAAGCTCCATGAGGGACAATCTAAGTCTAACCATAGTTTTTCCAGAGTCCAGCACTATGGCTCGTCCATAGTAGGTACATAAATATTTGTTGAATGACTGAATCTATTAGTTTTCAAAATCTGAAACTGCAATCCATGTCTTATCCTGTCACAAAAAGAAACAGAGTCTGACAATTTATAAAAATCAATAATAAAAAACACCATTTCACAATGAGAAATGAGGTGGTTGAGAAAGGAATACAATACATTCAAACACGTTATTCCTGAAAATCATCCTCTCTGCAGTGGCCTAGGGCAAAGGATTACAAGCTTTAAAACAGACAACTGAGCACAGGACCAGGAGGAAAGATGATTTCCTAAGGGGAAGAGGGGGCATTCAGAGCAGTGCTAATAGGGGAAATTCCTAAGGCCACGAGCACATGTCCAGGACACATGCTCAGAAAAGAATGGAGAGGACCCTATGCTTTCACCTTGGGCTGTATTTCAGGTTCATTATTAAGACTACCAACCCCTGGAAAGCACCAGTCAACACAGAGCCCATCTGTGAAGATTGTGAAATGCATTTTTGGCTTTTTTTTAAATTTATTTATTTTATTTATCCCCTCTCCGTTATTTTGCACACATTGTCTGCTATCTGTGTCCATCTGTTGTGTGCTCTCTGAGTCTGCTTGTCTTCTCTTTAGGGGGCATCAGGAACTGAACCTAGGACCTCCCATGTGGGAGAGAGGCGCTCAATCGCTTGAGTCACCTCAGCTCCCATTTTTGGTTTTTTGTTGTTGTTGTTAGCTCCTGGCATTCAAGCATATCTGTCATAACACTGGATGGATACAAGCTTAAGGAATTGACCCCTTAGGGACTAAATTCCAAAGTTAATGCATTAAAATATCAAAATGTCCAGTGTGCAATAAAAGATTACAAGACAAAGAAACAGGAAACAATGGCCCATCCAAAAAAGCAAGATAAAGCATCAGAAACCATCAATGAAGACTAGACTTTGGAAACAAACAAAGACTTTCTAAAAATGGTCATAAATATGCTCAAAGAGCTAAAAGAAAACATGGACAAAGGACTAAAGGATATCAGGAAAATTGTATGACCAAAATGAGAATTTAAACAAAGAGAGAGAAATGATAAAAAGGAATGAAATAGAAATACTAGAACTGAAGGCCACAAAAAATGAAGTGAAAAATTCCCTAGAGGGGTTTAACAACAGATTGGAGCTAGCAGAAGAAAGAATCAACAAACATGAAGATAAGACAATTGAAATTATTAAGTCTGAAGAGAAGAAAGAAAAAGAATGAACAAAAGTGAACAGAGCCTGTGAGATCTGTGGAAACCATTAAGTATATCAATTTACACATTTTGGAGTCTCAGAATGAGAAAAGAGAAAGGGGCAGAAGGAATATTAGAAAAAACAATGGCTGAAAACTTCCCAAATTTAACAAAAGACATGAATATACATATCCAAGAAGCTCAACAAACTCCTAAAAGGATAATCTCGAAGATACCCACACCTAGACACATTATTATACAGCTTTTAAATGCCAAAGGCAAAAAGAGAATCCTGAAAGCAGCAAGAGAGAAGCAATGTGTCATGTACAAGGAAGCCTCACTTACATGAAATAACTAGATAATACAAATTCACAGAGACAGAAAGTAGAGTACACGGGGGTGGAGGGAGGGAAATGGGGAGTTAATGCATAGAGGCTGTATTGGGGTGAAGGAAAAGTTTTGATAATGTTTGGTGATGATGGTAAAACAACATTGTGAATGTGATTGATGCCACAAAGTTTTATGTATGGAAGTGAAATTTATGAGAAAGGAAATTTATTTTGTATATATGTTTCCACATTTAAAAGAGAGAGAGAGAGACTAAAGACACAATGACAATTAAACGCAATACATGATCTTGGACTAGATCTAATAACTGAAAGAAAATGCTCAAAAGGACATTATTGGGAAAACTGAAAAAAACAGAATATAGACAGTATGCCTTATAGTTATATTAAATTTCTTGAACTTGACTGCTGTCTTAATGTGCTTTCAGAATTGAGTGCGCTTGTTGTCAGGAAATGTACATGGAAGTGTTAAGGATTAGAGGAGCATGATCTATGCAACCTACTGTCAAATGTTTAGAAAACAGATAAGACATGACAAATATAGCAATATGCTATATACTCAGATGGTATGTCTGAAGACTGGGGGGGAGGGGTACACTGAAATTCTAAGTATTGTTTCTGTATCATTTTTGCAACTTTCCTATAAGTTCGAAATTATTACAAAATAAAAAGGACCCACTGAGTACTCAATGGATAAAAATCAATCCACACTAAGACACTTCATTTTAAATTTCAAAACACTGAGGTCAAAGCACAGAGTCTACAAGTTTGCAAAGAGGAAAAAACAGGTCACATACAAAGGATCAGGAATCACAATCACCTAGAATTCTCTCAATAGCAACACTAGAAGACAATGAAGCAATAACTTCAAAATTTTGAAGGAAAATTATTTCCAACCAAAATTCTATTTCCATAAAAAGTTAATGTGTAATGGGTACAGAGCTGCTATTACAAGTGATATAAAAACTTTGGTAATAGATGGTGATAACGGTAGCACAACACTATGAAGGTAATTAAACCACAGAATTGTACCCGTCAAAGCGATTAAAATGGAAAATGTTATGTTGTACATGTTGCCACAATAAAGTGAACAAAAAAATTATCAGTCAAATATGAGGACAGAATCAAAATACCTTCAGACATACAAGATCTCCAAAAAGTATAACTCTTCTTGTCAAGAAGCTATTGAGGAAGCAGATGTGGCTCAAACAGTTGGGTAACCACCTACCACATGTGAGGTCCCAGGTTCGGTACCTGGTGCCTCTCAGAAGATGAGCAAGACAGCGAACTGACACAACAGGCTGGCATGGCGAGCTGACACAAAAAGACGACACAGTGAGATGACACAGCAAGGAAACACAATGAGAGACACAACAAACAGGGAACGGAGGTGGCTGAAGCAATTAGGTTACTCCCTCCCATGTGAAGCCCTAGGGTTCGGTTCCCAGTACCTCTTAAAAAGATGATGAGCAGACAGCGAGAGCAAACAACG
>JAQZBX010107126.1:0-10684 GCA_029593785.1 Cabassous unicinctus
CATTTTAGACCATACACTTTTATAAATTTTGATGATATTTACCATGTCCTGTGTCCATCACTGTAAGGTAATGAAGAACATTTCCACTGCCCATTAAATACCCCGTTTGATCTATTCTGTTCCTCCTGCCCCATTCTCCCGGGGCCCACGACGACCCCCTGGCTTGACGCGTAGGATGACAAGATTCATAGTTACATGCAACAAGAGGTTTTGACACACCGGTTTGTCCTCCCCTATTAGAAATCGCCCTTGCTCTTGAGAGACCCCCACCTGTCTATTTCTGAGTGAATTGGTCCTCCCAAAGATGGGAGTCCAACTCCTTCCCGCTCATTATGTGGGTCTCCACCCACTGATACAACACATTATGACAGGATGAACACTCACACACTCCCTAGAAGCCTGCTCCAAGTGCGCCCTGTCCAGAATGCCCCCCCATCCAACACCCTAAACCAGTGACCCTTCCTTGTCATATTGCTATAAGAGCATTCCCACCTCTGTACTTTCAACCTCATACCCACAAATCTCAAGTGTTCACCTGGTCCCTCTCCCAACTCTCCCCCCGAGTATCCTGGGTCTCCTAACCCACCCTTCCCAATATACCCACCTACTTTTTGATCCAGTTTTGTAGTGTGCCAGATAAGTTTAGTGACAGAGGGATGTAATTTGAGAATAATGTTGCACACTGAATGGCTCATATGATACACTTTATCTAGTCTGCCTTGTACTTATATAATGATGCTTTTAAGTTGATTGAGTCCCCAAGTTTAATACTCAGGGTGAACACTTTGCTACCTTTTCTGCATATTTTATTAACAAAGTTATACCATGCTGATCCAATTTCATATTGCAGAGATCCAGCTGCAGAGTTGCTGATGAAGCTACATAACTTATTAGCTTAGCTGAATGCATAAACAAGCATTTAATCAATAATCAGGTTCCATGGTTTAATGGAACCAGTGCAATGACTGATGATGTTTTAAAAATACATATCAAACAAATTTATGTTCTTAATTTATTCTAAAGGATGGACTAGTGCTATTTAGACTGGAATTTTCAAAGGAAATATAGTTTGGTGACTTTAAAGAGAGATAAGTATTAGGGTTTTTCTTTCACTCTTTTTATTTGCCGTCTCTCCTCCAGAAAATTTCCCAGAAATTAAGGATGATGTTCTTTCAACACAGAAGCTCTGTTTACAAGATGACTGCAGAACAATCCCCAAACCTATCCAACCATGAATTGTCAAATGTAACAGCTAGGGAACGTCTGGAAGGATATGACTGACAGACACTTATGACTGTAGACCCTTCAGTTTACACTGCTACATAGTTGGACCATGGATGATTGGTTTACAACCAAGAGGGTCAGTTAGGATGGTTCAGAAATAGTTTCTTCACTCCACATGTAGATGCAACCAGTTTTCAATGCATTACAGAAAAATCCCTAGTGTGTTTGGCTTAAAGAATGTTTTTAATTCTGGAATTTGGTTCACCACGCCTCTAGTAAATGCTACTATGCATCAGCAACTATTTCAGATATTGGAAGTGAGATGGGGATCCTGGCCCTTGTCTTCCAGGACTTTATCATTTACTAGCGAATCCAGATAGATCCTTGCATAGCTACTAGTACAACCTGGTAAGCACTAGACCATTACCCGGGGTGATAGAAAGTAAGGGAAGGAGAAATTCACTGTGACCATGGTTCAAGGAAAAGGAGGGATTTGAGTGGGCCTTGAAGGATAGAAAGTATGCTAATAGGTGAAGCTGCCAATAACTGAGAGAAGAGAATAGTGTGCTGTTGGAGCACTATTTTTTATGTTTCTTGAACAGCAGAGTCCTTTCCATTGAACCTGGAAAAATCTTTTTGTCTAGGCTAAATGTTGTACATTTAGGGATACTTTCCTCATTTTTTCACTTTTAAGGAAACTAAGGTGACTAATGTTAGAAACCACAGTCTTTACATATCCTCTGTTTTCAGGATGGTAGTTGGAGGGCATTGCTGCTTGTACCACGTGCTTGGATAACTTCAACTCAAACTGGGAACTGGGCTTCAGCCATCTCAGCAACAACAGAATAAATGAGGCAGATGTTTTACTGACTCCTGCTCATTTGAATCTGCTCCATGCAGAAGGAGATGTTGTTTGCCTCAAATTATTTAAATACAGCATTTGTCACTCCTGTAATTCACTTAGCACCACCAGATATGCAATTACTTTAACTGCAAGCCACTTACATCTTAGTCAGTTCTACTGTCTAAAAATATGTCAGCTTTTATTTAAAGGGCTAAGATTGAAACTGTCACTTGGGGCCATTCCAAAACTTTGCTAATTGTGCACTTCAAGTAGAGCAATATTTGAATTAATTTTCCGCTTGAATTTTAAGAAAAGTGATTACTCATGTCACATTTTTCATTTATCATGATCATTTTACAATATTGTTTTAGAAGGGAAATTTGGAATTGGTTGGCCTGGAAGGCTACACAGTTTTATCTCCTATTGAGCCTTGACTTACAACTTGAACATCCCTAAAACATGGTCTTTCTTGATGACTTCCCTGAGGAGCTGATCAACTTCATTTTATGCTATAATCCTTATAAGCGAGCACTGAGTTGATGTCCCTATTGTTCAGGCCTCTGGGGCTCAAAAAACAATATAGCAATTCAGTGAAGTCTGTCTTTTTTACACTAAATGCAGCCCTGAGAGATTGGATTCACCATCCATGGCTGAATTGAAAACTTTAAGAGAACAGTTTATTCAGCTAGGAACTAGACAGGGTGGCCCTTCTGTGTTTAGTTCAGGTGATGGATACTCACAGTAGGTTAAAAATAAACATGAGGAGAGGAAAGTTGGGCAGCCCTCTTTAGAAGAGGTTAAGACAGGGCCTTGATGGTGCTTGGATCACAGGATGGTTTTGATGACTCAAGGATGAAAAGCCTGCAATTTTTGCCACGTTGGATTATTTTCCAGGGTAAATGACCTGTGGCATGTATCCACTTTGTTGCTCATCTTATCAACAGTCCCTGTTTTCTTTGCAACTGAGTGTGCATATATTCTTCACTTAAGGAGGCTGGACCCAGTGCTGACCTGGAGTAGTTTAGCAATGCAGAGGCTGAGAATGCAAATCTTAGTCCTACCTTGGACTGCCTTTCTGTCTTCTTTTCCGTCCCTCTAAATCTCTATGTTCTTTCCTGCCTCAAAGACTCTTCACACACTACTTCTCCTGTCTGTACTGCTCTCTCTCCATCCACCTTTGCCAGGTCAACTCTTCATCACCCTTCAGAGAAAACTTCCTGACATCCAGAGTAGGTCAACCCCAGTTTCTGTGATTCAGAGCATCCTAATCTTCTCCTTTGTAGCATTGGCTTCAACTGGTAAAAATTAATTTGTTTTGCAGTTATTTTTCAAAGTGCACCCTGAAGCCAGGGTCTGTGCTAGTTCTCTGAATTTGCAATACCCCCAGCTCATGGCTTACACATGAAGGCCCTTCAATACTATTTGTTGAATGAATAGCACAGATTGAAAGTTGAAAGCACACAAAAACTGCTATCAATCTCTTTTTTCAAAATTTTTATCTCACAATTTATTTTCATTGTTTTTCTTGATTCAAGGAAGGCACTAAGACAGTTGGTACTAGTTTGCTGGAAAACATATAGCCTTGAAGTGGATCTGTCCAAAGAGAGTCCTTCCCAATGCACTGTGAACCAAAAAGAGAGAATACTTCTGGAAAAGAATAAAAGGCTTTATTGCAATGCAAAGCCAGTGGAGATCAGAAGACAAAGTCTCAAATCTGCCTCCCTGAACTAAGGAAGAAAGGGTTTATATAATGATTCAGACAAAGGGAGGTGGGGACAGGGATGCCCCACCCTGTCTCACCTGCAAACTACCGCTTGCAAGTTAGGCTATTTGCCATTTGAGGAAGGGGAAGGGGAGTGGGCAGTAGGCTAACACTAGGACATCAGACTTGTTCTTACATCTCCAGCTCCAGTCTGCTCTCTTTTGCCCTGTGGTTTCTGCCCACTTGATTATACTCGCCAGAGTGTCCTTGAGTACAGGTTCCTCTGTCCAGTGCATGTTTTACTAGGCTTAAATAAAGGGAAGACGATCAGAGATTTGCCTTGCATTCAGGTAAAACTTTCATTAATAATTGATAGTTGTGACAAGTGCCCAGTTACTAGCTAAAAAGGGAAGAGTATATAATTAAAAATTAAAAGTGTTATTATAAAAGAAACAAGGCAGTAATTGTTGGTTACAAATATAGCAGTATAGTAGGTGGGATTTCCATACCTTTCATCCTTAGAGGCTCTCAGACTTGGATTTGAATTCTGACTTCCACTGAAGAGTTGAGTGATAGTGAGAAATATACTTAATATCCCTTTGCTTCCACTTTTACGTTTCTAAAATGGAACTAGATATCATAGTTGCATTGTTCTCACTTCCAGGAAGACAGTAATACCTACACTGTTGTGTTATGAGGAGGATATTGTAGGTGCTCAGGAAATACTTACTGATTTCCTTTCCACTCCTCATCCTTTCACCTCAGAGCAATTTTTGGTATGAGTTAAAAAAAATTTAACATTTAACTTGATCTTTTAAAGGGCACAAGAAAACATCTAAAAACATAAACTTTCAAATCAGAGAGAGTACTTATGCTTCCAGAGTGCGAGGCTGTGTACCATGAAAACTTGGCACTAACTACTTTCTTTTGAGAACTATCAAATACCAAAATGATGGATCACATTGAAGTATCTTATCAAGAGCTGACATGGGGAAACTAACTTTTTGAAATCAAAGTTTTTCAGCCTTTACTGCATACAGGAAACTATTTTTAGTCTGCTAATCACATAAGATATCATGACCTTAAAAAAAGAACACTATGTCTCTGACCATTTATTAATTCAACACCTAACTGTTGAGAACTTAGTATGTGACAGTCACTATGCCAGGTAAAGAATGGAACAGTTAATTTTGAGAATTATAGGTCCTCAATTAACTATGATGCTAAACACAGCATGATAACCATGAGAGAGGTACAAAGAGACAAGCGGTGGGAAGTGGATGTGGCTCAACCAGTTGGGTGCCCGCCTACCACATGGGAGGTTCTGGATTTGGGTCCCTGGTGCCTCCTAAAGTAGATAAACAGATGCCCACACCTGGTGCAACAAACTAGACACCCTCACCCACCACAATGAGCTAGACACCTAAACGAGCAGAAGCCACAAGCCAGCAGATACCACAGCCTGTGGGGAGCAGATGTGGCTCAGGCCGCTGGGCACTCGCCTCTCGTGTGGGAGGTCCCTGGTTCGGTTCCCAGTGCCTCCTGGAGAAGGCGAGCAAACAATGAGCAGACAGACGAGAGAACCATCTCGGGGAGAGGGGCATAAATAAATAAATAAATAAATAAATAAATAAATAAATAAGAAAGAAGAGACAAGCTGTGAGATGGATGAAAGAGGGACGTAGAAAATGAATGTAATTTTGTCATGTGAGGTAATTGAAATTTATGGAGATAAAGAAGCATGCATGGAAGCCAGGAGGTAAGAGGTCGAGGGATCATTTATGAATTAGTGCATGGAAGAGTTCAGCTGAAAGCTAGGTTCTTGAAGGAGTGCCACTGAATTCTTATCAACATTTATAGAACACCTACCTTGTACTAGACATTCTGAGTACAGACATTAATAAGACAGGAACCTTGCCTTCCAAGAACTGGCAGGCTAGTGGATGGTGGGGTAGCAAGTGCAGTTTCTCTTAGTTAAATGCAATAACAGTTGTAGGTACATAATAAAGATGGAGAGGAAGCAGTTAACTGTCTGAGGACTGTATGGTTTTGTGTGCATGCGTGTATGCTTGTGAGTGTGTGTGTGTGTGGTATATAAAGATTTTATGGGGACAGTTACAGGACACTTGAGCAGGGTTTTAAAGGACAGGCATTCACCCGACACACAGGCCATGAGCAAAGGCATGGAGTCTTACGACAATAAGGTGGGTGCAGAAAACTATTAGTAATTGAGTATTATTGGAATGACAGGGAACTGTAAGAGATTAGGGTGAGGAAGCAAGCAGGAGTCAGTCCTAAAGGACCCTGCAAGATTGTAAGGATTTGGGATTTATATCTGAGAGTAATATGAACAGCCACTGAAGATTTTGAAAGCAGAGACGTGATACGGTTAGCTTTGAATTTTAGGAAGATCCTTCCAACTGCTCTGTAGAACAAATGATTCTCAAACTTAAGTGTTTTTTAGCATAACTTGGGGAGCTTATGAAATGCAGATTTGGAACCCTACCCCCAGAGAAGCGGGTGTAGAGCTCATGCATATGCATTTTTAGAAAGCTCAGAATTTTCTTCAGATGCAAGTGGTCCTTAGATGGATTTGGTGGTGGTGACTGGGGTTGGAGGCAAGTTAAGTGTCAAGGAGACCTGGTAGGATGCTATTGCTGATGCTAACACTCAAGCAGGATCACAAACTCTAGGTTGAGATTCAGAGATTGGACTCTCTTTTGTGGTATTGGATAGAACAAGACAGGGGCTTCCGAGGGACTGGAGTACTTGATGCATTATTAATATAGAGATTCAAGCACAAAAATGGCAAGGATCCAGGTATGAGAGATGGCTGTGGCCCAAGGTTAGGAGAGCACTCACAATGAGGTGCATTGCTGAGATGTACCAACACTGTTCACATTCCCCTGATTGATGTCAGATTTAGTCTTCAGTGGCTGAGTCTGCAGATGGAGAATCTGGTGGCAGCAGGTGTTGGGAGAAGAGGCCTGAAGAAGCTGGGAGCTAGGCAGGATTCTCTAGGGATGGATGAAAATGTTGCTAAGCAGGGATAGAGGCCCACTCATGGAGCATTGGCTACATTTTCAGCAATTCCCAGCCATGAAAGATTCATTCTTCAGGAGAAAAGGTTATTAATCACAGCACACCAAGTTAATTTACCATGTTTTAGTCATTCAATAGCTCAATACTCACAATCGACTACAACAGAAATGACAATAAAGTTGCCAGGTATAGCACAGAAAACCTATTGAACTGGTGTGAAAGAGGGGATAGAGAACAACTTTAGGGCATATATATTCATAGATTCATAGTCTGCTGCCAACAATTCTGTTTCTCATAGAAGCTGCCTCAATAAAACCATTGACACATTTTTCCTCTTATTTGGAGACATATTCTTGCATTTCTCATGGTCTATTAGAATCAGTGTTTCAACAAAGCTTGCCTTCACTGTGCCTTTTTTTGTAGAAATGTAATTTTAGCAGCATTTGACAAAGATAAAGGAATCACCCATATCCCTCTACTATAACTAATTAGGGCATTTCATTTTTGCATACAGTATTCACTTATCGTTTTTGTTGGCATATATATTTTAATAGTTACAGTGCCCTCACCATTTTGAATTTTTGCCTCTTTATATTAATATTTATGTGAAACCATTGTCCCTTTTGTTGCCACCTCTGTATAAAGTATGTTTTGATGGGATTAGAGGATTCCCTCAAGGTGTTGAACTGGAATGTACCTAACCAGTTCTCCAGTGTTGGGTATTTTAGATTGCTTGCAGTTTTGCTGCTGTTATAGACAATGCTTCATCTCTGTGCATATGGCTTTTTGCTTCTTCTCAGTTATTTCTTTAAGATAAATTCCAAAGAGTGGGATTACTGGGTCATTTTTTGGGGGTACTTGATTCATATTATTGTCATTACTTTTCAAATGGACTATGGTAATTTACACAGCTACTAGCATTACATGAGTAAGTAGCCTTGATACAATAGTGGTGTTTGGTGTTATAGTTTAAAATTTTTAAATTTAATACTTTTAGAATGTTGCATAATTGTTTTAATTAGCATTCCTTAAATTACTTGCAAGGGTTTTCATTATTGGGTTTTGTTACAAATTAGAATAGTACATATAAAATATCAGAAAAGCTTTATTCAGTCATTAATTGCAGAGATCAAATTTATTTATCCATTAAAAAATTCTTTCAGCACATTTTTGAAGAAAAAAATGTTAGGTGTGGTACTTTGTTACAGGTGGAAGGTAGAATGGGACACAGAATCCTTGGGCCTGGAATAGGAGGTACATGTTGGTTCTTTCTTTCAAGTAGAAGTTTTAAGGAATAGAGAAGCTTAATAGATGCCCAACATTGACACAGTTAAGTTAAAATTGACCAGTCTCTTATGTGAAGATCCCACAAGAAAGAGATGGCATATTCAAAAGGGGATATTTAAAGAGAGTTTAATGATGGAACTAGTTAAAGGAAAAGTTATAAGTAATAGTGAAGCCTCATTGAACTAGAAATGGGTGGAAGCCTTGGAAGCCATTGTAATCATTAGATCTAAAGGAACAACAGGAGGAAATAAATACCAGAACTGAACGAGAGCTATAGAAGAAGAGATATCACATAGGAGCTGTAGCTTTAGCTAGAGGAAAACAGCCACTGCCAACTCTCCATTCTCCCTCTCTCCATTCATCTGCCAAAGCTTCCCATGGGCTAAATCCAACTGGAAGTCAGACGATTAGGGAGATTGGATGAGCCATTCAATGAGTTTAGCCTACCAGAGCTTCAAGCAGGTCTTAAAACAAGTCAGAGAAAAGTAGTGAATAGATCTGGAGGGGAAAGTGGAGAATATCTGTCACTACCTTGCCCCTAAAAAAGAATAAAGTGGGTTCATATCTGAACTGATTAAGTCTGGAACATCCGTTCAGAAAATGACCTGAAACAATTTTCTTGAAACTAATACAGTATCACTTGGGGCAGATTTCTTTAATTCTTCAAGTCACCATTAAGTTTACCATTGCTGCAGAAATGTTCGGATTTGACAAGAATTAGGAATGGCAAAAGGGAAAAATCTAATCAGAGTACATGCTTCTCCTGAGCCAGGTGGGCATCTTCACAATGTAATGTCAAGTTGGGATAATTCAGCTCTATTAGTTAAAAAATGATAGTCTTACTAAGATTACCCTAAACTGTGTAATTAGAAGTTACTATAGTAACTCTGCTCTTGGTGCTGTGATCCTCTGGGCCACTATGCTCTTTCTCATGACATTTGGCTCCTTTTCAATTCCTTATATTTTCTTCTGTTAGCAACAAGAAGATTCTCTTATTACAAAATCAATTTCTAACTTGAAAGAGTTAGATTTGCTTAGCTAATTACCTAATGGAATTAGCTATCCCTGTGTTGGGGATCCATCTGTGATTGAATCAGTGCCATCCCTTGCACAAGAAGCAGCCCAATGATGCTTTCATAAACAGAGACCTGTGGCAAGAGGAGTTTACCTTAGAAGGGAGCAGTGAGAATGATAAGATTGGTACATAGTTCATGGAGCTAATTGTATAACCATAAACCTTTCTTATCTGAAATGAATCTCTTTCATATTCACACCAGTCAGGATGAGTTGCTCCTTCCTCTTGACTCCAGTGTTGTTTTAGTTTCTCAGCTTTTAAAACAAATACCATAAAATGGGTTGGCTTTTACAAGGGTAATTTATTGGCTCACAGTTTTGAGGCTAGAAGTCCAAAATCAAGGGTGTCATCAAGGAGATGCTTTCCTCATGAAGACTGTCATTCTGAGGCTGGCTCCCTTGGCTTTTCTGTCACATGGCAGTGCAACATGGCAGTGTCTTCTTTTCTGTTTTGAGTTCTGTTGACTTCCAGCTTCTGCCTGCACCTCGTGCCTTCTCCTTCTGTGTTCAATTTCCTTTGCTTATAAGGACCATATTGGATGAAGGCCCATCCTTATTTAGTTTGAGCACCTCTTAACTAATAATATCTTCAAAAGACCTATTTACAAATGGGTTCACACACACAGGACCAGATATTGGGGCCTGAGCATGCCTTTTGTAGGTGATATGATTTGATCCCCAATAGTCTGCCCTCCTGACCCTCAAAAGACATGTTCTTCGCACATGCAAAATTCCTTCCTTCCATCACAACATCCTAAAAAGCCTTAAGTCATTTTGGTAACAATTTTAAGTACAAACTCTCAATTATAGTGATCTTCTTTGATAAAATGTAGCAAATGTACCACACTAATGCTAGGTGTTAGTAATATGGGATGATATATGGGAACTCTGTATTCTCTGCATGATTTTTCTGTAAACCTACAAATTCTCTAATAAAATAAATAGTGGTCTGTCCTGGGGCAAAATTCCTTCCTATCTGTATTCTGTAAAACCTAGAAAATGAGTTTTTTCTACTTCCAATATACAGTAGTGCTGCATGCATAGGATAGATGTTCCCATTCCAGAAGGCAGGAATTGAAAAGATAACAGGGATCTTGGGCTCCAAACATGTCTGAAACTCAGCAGAGTTAACTCCATTACATTTCAAGGCCATGGATCAATATTTTTCTTCTGGGCCTGATGGAGTGTCACATCCTCCCCTTCTAAGAACTTTTGCAGTGGCTATGCCACCCCCCCACCCCCACCCCCCCACTCTGTATACTGGGATGAAGTCCCTTCCCTCTGAGTATCAGAATGGTGGCCAGGCTTTCTGCAAATGCCTGGGACATGGATCCTACCCTCTCCAAGCATTCGGATCGTGGCCTGGCTGTCTGTGAAAGCGGGGGCACAGAGCCCACCATCTCTGAGCATTGGGGTGGCAGCACTCTCCCTGAACAATGGGATACAAGGCCCACCCCATTCAAGCATAGAGTCAGATCTGCCCTTTCCACACATACAGGTGGGCCTGTTCT
>JAQZBX010107127.1:0-10693 GCA_029593785.1 Cabassous unicinctus
CCCCCCCCCCCACTTCTCCTGTTCAGGCTGAGTTCCCTTCTTAAATTCAAATGGGACCCTGGTATTCAAACTCACCACAGAGAAATGACTCTCAAACCTCTTCCAGACCTCCCCCTCCTTCCAGGGGACCCTAAATAGGCCCTTGGAAGTTTATTAAGTGCTTCCTACTATCTGCCTCCCTTAGGGGAGTTGGAATTTTGATAATTTTCAGCATAGGGCTAGTCAATTGCCTGACTCTACCCTCTACCAGCCCAAGTTCCTCTCTCCCAGGTTGCCTAGGTAAATCAGGCTGCCTAAGCAGATTCACCTCTCCCCTCTTCCCAGGGCCACCTCTTGTTAGCTGGTATGCTCCCTAAAGTTCAGCGGGGGTCTGGGTAAACAAACCCACAGAAAGGAACCCCCTCTCTACCCTTTGCCAGAACCCTCTTACACCTGGAGAAGGCTCCCTCCTGCTTGGTGGCCGGTGGGAGTCAGGGCTCGCGGCTTTTTGCCTTGAGGGTGGGGCTTAGCTGTCCTCTATTTCTAGCCACCAGGGTGAAAACTCACGGTTTTCCCTTGGGCTTTTTATCTCTTTGTCTAGTTCCCTCCAGATCATTGTCCTGAAGCCTCCTGCACTGTGGGTTCCCAAAAACAGCTCACTTAGGCAGGATCTTGCCCCTTCTCAGCTGTTTTTTGGGAGCGAGATGGTGAGTGCCCACTTTAACTTACTCCATCTTGCTGGATCCCCTGAAAAGTACCATCCATAGCCTTTTGAAAGGCCACCAGGCACATTCCAACAGTTTCCTTATAGCTTTTCAGTCTTTCATTAGCACTTTCCCCAAAGTACTTCCAGCTTCAGTTCAATTCCTGATTTGAAAGTCCCTCCCACATTTTAAGCTTTTCTTATAGTAAGCCCCACTTCCAAGTATGAAAAATCTGGATTAACTTTATGTTGCTGGGGGCTTTGACGTCATCAACATGGCAATGTAAGGCATCCCCTAGAAAAATCCGTCCTCAGAATCAGCTAATAAAAGGAATTCCACTTGCTTGGAACTCTGGAGGATGATAGGGATTGGAGAAGGATTCCACAAATGCTGACTCGAAGAAAAAAGTAAAGAATCTCCAAGATCAGGTACGCGATTTTCTTCCCAGAGCCGTTAGGCCTGACCCTTCCCCTCACTTGGGACCATGTAGCTTGGAAGTTGCAAAGAAGGAGCATGACCCAGGTCCCTCCTACCACAGAGCAACCCACAACAGTGAGTTAGAAGCCCATGCATATAAGGCACAGGGACCAAAGTCTGCAGAGACTGAGGGTAGAATACAAGCCACTGAGGTATGCTGCATCCAAAAGGGCCCATGGGTCGGGGGGAGGAGAAAGAGAGAAAAGCCATGTCAGAACTGTTGGCAAGAGGCACACATACTGTGCAGTTTTTTGGATGGACCACCTAAATGCAAAATGGACTTTTCTAAATTAACCCACCTTTCTGGATTGATGCCATCTGGGTCTGTGGGACAGGATATCTTTCCAAGGAAGAAACTGGAGGCAGAAAAAACTCACAGCAAAGAAAAAGGGGAAAACTGAACTGCTGTAAGACAGGATGGGTCTCAGAACTGAAGAGTGTAAGGAAAAGGGGGCACTGAGTGAGGGAGAAAATTCAAACAAATTGTAGAAGGATAGGAACAAACAGAACAGATCAAGATCCCCAGAGAAGGACAAGAGGAAAGGAAGCATTCTCCTGAAGGTGAAAAAATTGCACAAAAGGAAAATCTTAAAAATTGTGCTGCATATGTATACCCAGGTCAAAAAAGCAGATGAAAAAAATCTGAAAAAATCTGACCAGTTTAAAATAGGTTACTCTAAAGTTGGACCAAGTATCAAAGAAGAGTCTTAAAACAAAGGAAATCAACCACAAATCCTAAAAAAAAAAAAAAAGGGAGAAACAGACTTTCAGAGTTAACTCACCAATATAATCAGATGCCCAGAAATTAGAAAAATTACAACCCATACTAAGAAAGAGGAAGAGATGGCTCAATCAAGGGAAGAAATTAAAACTTGAGAGGAGTCACCAAATTTGGAACAACTAGTCAAAGAAAGTCAAACAAATATCCTAAATCAGTTCAAGGAGATGAAGGAAAATAGGGATTTAAAGCTAAAATATATTAAGAAGACAATGTGTTAGCATTAAGAAGAATTTGAGAGTTTACAATGAAACATAACAGATATTTTAGGGAAGAAAGACACAATCATGGAGATTAAAAATTCAGGAGAGGCATACAACAGGAGATTTGAACAGGCAGAAGAAAGAATCAGTGAACTAGAAGACCAGACAATTGAACTAGTACAGTCAGAAGAACAATAGAGAAAAGAATATGAAAATTTAAGCAGTGTCTCAAGGAATGCAGTGACATCACAAAGCACACAAATATACATGCCATGGGTGTCCCAGAAGGAGAAGAGAAGGGAAAGAGAGCAAAAAAGATATTGGAGGAAATAATGGCCAAAAATTTCCCAACTCTTATGAAAGACATAAATATACATCTCCAAGAAGCACAACATAATCCAAAAAGAATAAATACTAATAGACCTCAGAAACAGAGTGGGCATCACCATCCCAAAATCTTGAAAATTGAGGAATGAACAAACATAAGGGGCAAATGCAACTATGGACTAGAGTAGAGTTATTATTATTCTAGAAATGAAAGAACTTGTATCATTGATGTAAAGGCAGTGGACCCCAGAGGTTCTGAGGGGGAAGGAGAGGGTATAACATGGAGGCATTTTTGGGACATTGGAATTGTCCTGCATGACATTGCAATGACTGACACAGGTCATTATGCATTTTGTCAAAACCTATAAAATTGTATGGTGCAAAGTGTAAACTATAATGTAAACTATAGTCTATGGTTAGTAGCAATACTTCAATATGTGTTTATCAATTGTAACAAATGTAGCACACTAATGAAAGATGTTGATAATAGAGGAAAGTGTGGGAGGGGGAGGAGGTGGGTTATATGGGAATCATCTATATTTTTGATGTAACATTTATATAATGTAAAGCTTCTTTAAAAATAAAAAAAAATTTTAAATGAGGGAGAGTTTCACAGACAAATAGAGACTGAGAGACTTCATCAACAAAATACCTGCCCTACAAGAACTACTAAAGGAAGTTCTGCAGGTCAAAAGGAAAAGACATGAGAGAGTGACTTGGAGTAGTGTGAAGAAGTGATCTTCAGTAAGGGTAACTAAAAGGGTAAATGCAAAACCCAACAGTATTGTATTCTCAATATACAACTCACTCTTGA
Source organism: Cabassous unicinctus (assembly GCA_029593785.1). NCBI lineage: Eukaryota > Metazoa > Chordata > Mammalia > Cingulata > Chlamyphoridae > Cabassous > Cabassous unicinctus. The sequence goes on from JAQZBX010107127.1 coordinate 3,283, forward strand.
ATTCCTATAAGCAGAATATAATTGAATAAGAAAAAAGGCATATTTGCAGATAATGGACATGCAAAATATAATGAGGAGGTGCTGTGGGACTAAATGTAAAGATGGGAAAGAAAGAGATGTGGGAACAGAGAATGTGTATGCTATTGAAGCTAAGTCGGTATCTTTTCTTTTATTAAATAATCATTTGAATCTATTTCTTTTCACTTAGCATAATGAATTTGAGATTCATCCAATTTATTCCATGAAGCAGTGGCTTGTTACTTTTTATTCCATTGTATGTATGTACAACAGGTACATTGATTCTTTTTTTTTAAGGTAATTTTTTAAATTAATTTTTTTTATTTTTAAAGAAGCTTTAGATTACGTAAACATTACATCAAAAATATAGGGGATTCCCATATGCCCCACTCCCTCCCCCTCCCACACTTTCCCACATTAACAACATCTTTCATTAGTGTGGCACATTTTTTTTCCTATCTGGTTGCATCATCATCTTTTTGGTGCATCGCTGCACCATGCGGGGACCTGCACCTCTCCGCACTGCATGGGGTCCTGCACCTCTCCATGCAGGTCTGGGACACCTTATTTCTTTTTTTTACCAGGAGGTCCTGGGAATTGAACCCAGGTATTCCATATGGTAAACGGGAGCTTCATTGCTTGAGCCACAGCCAATTCCCACGTGTGGTACATTTTTTACAATTGGTGAACACATATGGAAGCATTGCTACTAACTGTGGGCTATAGTTTATATTACAGTTTGCACTCTGTCCTGCACAATTTTGTATGTTATGACATAATGTATAATGGCCTGTATCTGTCACTGCAATGTCATTGCAATATCATGCAGGACAATTCCAGTGTCCCAAACATGCCCCCATATTACACCTATTCTTCCCTCTCCATCCCCTCAGAACATCTGGTGGCCACTGCCTTCATATCAATGATACAATTTCTTCTATTGCTAGAGTAATAATAAGTCAATAATAGAATAATAATAAGTCTATTTTAGTCCATTGTTCTTCCCCAATCTTGAGGATTTGGGGATGGTGATCCCCACTCTGTTTCTAATTGAGAAGGGGCTTAGATCCCATGGGGCAGATGGATAGAAATGTCTGGCTTGCACTTGCAGACACATTCTATTCCTTGGGTTGGGCATTGTCCATCATCATCAATCATGTTAATTGTCCTGGATGAGCCCAATGAACTGGAGAGTAGGTGTTGCAACTCTACTAAGATTCAGGGCTCATTTGGCACATGAATGGATCAAAGATTTAAGTCTCTGTGACATATATTTAACAATGTAGGTTGTATAATACAAACACCAGGATAGCCAAAAAAGCATATATTTTAAAAATATGCAAAAACAGAAATGAAAAAGGGATCAGATACATAAAAAATTATCAACTATACAGAAAAGGAGATTGCAATAAAGGAAAAAGATAAAAAAATAAAAAGATAAAAAGATATGACATATAAAAACCAAAGAACAGATTGTGGGAAGATGGCATTGGATTAGAAAGGCAAAGCTCAGCTTTCTCAGAAAAACAATGGAGAAAGAGCCAAAAGCTGCCTAAGAGACCTGTTTTGGGGGTCAGCAGACCAGGAAAGTGTTTACCAAGTCCCAAGAAGGTGACGGACAGAAAGAGGAAGAACCCCAAACAACAAACTATGAGTTACTAAACCTCCTGGCTGGAAGGGCTCCTGTCCCCCAACCCTGAGATATTAAGTGGGAGTAAAACCCCAAGCTCTTTGCAGCTGACTGAGAGGGGAGCAAACATATTCATCCCTGTCACCTGTTACAAGGGAAAAGGGAAGCGGAGTTAAGGGGCTCTTCTTCAGAGAATTTGGCCAGCAGAGTCCACTTTGAATCTCAGCTCTGACCAGACTGAAACAAAGGAAAACTAGATACTCCTCTGTAGAAAAGTGTGCCAATGAGCGCCAATTGCTGGCCAGTCTGGAAATTGCATGGACAAAATCTGCACTTGGGTCTTTCTGTTCTTTAACTTCTGGGAGAAAATCTGTGCCCCATTAGTGAGTCCTTGGCATGATTTTGATAACTTAAGCTGGGCAATTTTAAAGACTTAGTATATGTTGAACCATCTATCAAAGAAGAGCTGTGAAAAAATAATAATAGGTGAGAGAGAGAAATTGGCCATCAGAGTAAATTCACCAACATATTCAGATGCCTAGACATCAGCAAAAATTACAAGCTATACTAGGAAACAGGAAGAGATGGCCCAGCCAAAGGAAAAAGCTAAATATCCTGAAGAGATACAGGATTCAGGACAATTAATCAATGATAATCACACAACTATCCTAAATCAATTTAAAGAATTTAAGGAAAATATTACTAAAGAGATAAAGAATATTATGAAGACACTAGGTGAACATAAAGAACAATTTGAAAGTCTTCAAAGAAAAGTAACAGACCTTATGGGAATGAAAGATAAGATGGATAAGATTAAAACTACATTGGAGGCACATAAGTGATTTGAATTGCTTGAAGGCAGAATTAGTGATTTCAAAGACAGAACATCTAAACTGGGAAAGACTAGAGAACAGAAAGAGAAGAGAATGGAAAAAATGGAACAGGGTCTCAGGCAGTTGAATGAGAATGTAAAATACAAAAACATACACATTATTGGTGTCCCAGAAGAAGAAAATGGAAAAGGGGCAGAAAGACTATTTAAGAAAATAATGACTGAAACTTCTCAATTCTTATGAAAGACATAAAGATCAATATCCAAAAAGGATGACACACTCCAAATAGAATAAATCCAAATAGATCTACCCCAAGACACCTACTGTTCAGAATGACAAATATCAGAGATAAAGAGAAGATTCTGAAAGCAAAAGAGAAAGGCAAAGGATCACATACAAAGGAAACTTGATAAGATTAAGTGCCCACCTCTCATCAGGAACCATGGAGGAGAGAAGAAAGTGGTATGATGTATTTAAGGTACTGAAAGAGAAAAACTGCCAGCCAAGAATTCTGTATCTGGCAAAGCTGTCCTTCAAAAATGAAGGGCATTTCAAAGTCTTCAGAGACAAAAACTCATAGAATATGTTACCAAAAGACCAGAATTTCAAGCGATACTAAATGGACTACTCTAGCCTGAAAGGAAAAAAAACAAGGGCAAGAGACTTGGAGAAGAGTATAGAAATGAAGATTATTAGAAAAGGTAAATTAAAGGGTAAAAAGACAATAGTATGAAAGCCAAAGGTTAAAATGGATGAAGTAAGTAATGCCTTTACAGTAATAACTTTGAATGTTAATGGCTTGAACTCCCCAATCAAAAGATATAGACTGATAGAATGGATAGTAAAATGTGAGGGAGCAGATGTGCCTCAAGCAGTTGAGCTTCTGCCTCCCATTGGGAGGTCCTGGTTCGGTTCCCAGTGCCTCCTAAAGAAAAACAAACAAATAAAAAAAAGAACAAACAACAAGCAAAAAACAACAAACAACTAGCAAAACAACAAGCAAACAATGAGCAAAACAAAGAACAAAAAAATGAGCAAAACAACAAGCAAACAACTAGCCAAACTGAGAGCCAAACAATGAGCCAAAACAATGAGCAAACAACGAGCAAAACAATGAGCAAACAACAAGCAAAAACAATGAGCAAATAGGCGAGGAGACAACTCAGGGGAACTGATATGGCTCAGTGGTTTTGCACCATCCTCCCACATATGAGGTCCTGGGTTCAATCACTGGTTCTGGAACCTCAAAAAAGAAATGTGAGCCATCTATATGTTGTCTACAAGAGACTCATGTTGGATGTAAGGACACTACCTGGTTAAAAGTGGAAGGTTGGAAAAAGATATTCCATGCAAATAGTAACCAAAGAACCAAATAAGGGCTGGAGTAGCAATACTAATATCAGACAAAATAGATTTTAAAAGCAAAACTGGGCAAGAAGATGTGGCTCAAGCGATTGGACTCCTTTCTACCATATGGGAGGTCCAGGGTTTGATTCCTGGGGCCTCCTGGTGAAAAGCAAGCTGGCGCACACAGTGAGCTGGCCCAAGCAGAGAGCTGGCACAGCAAGATGACGCAACAAAAAGAGACACAGAAGAGAGACAATAAGAGACTCAGCAGACCAGGGAGCCAAGGTGGCGCAAGAGACTGAGGAGCCTCTGTCTACTGAGCAGCCTCTATCTGTTCTGGAAGGTTCTAGGATTGGTTCCTGGTGCTGCCTAAAGAGAAGACAAGCAGACACAGAGGAACACACAGAGAGCAGACAGAGAGTGCAAAACAACAAGAGGGGGTTGCTAAATAAATAAATAAATCTTTTTTTAAAAAAGGAAAAACTGATATAATTGATGAAGAAGTCATTATATATTAATAAAAGGGGCAATTCAGCAAGAAGAAATGACTACACTAAATATTTATGCACCTAACCTGAGTGCCCCAAGATTCATGAGGCAAACATTGGCAAAGCTGAAGGGAGAAATAGATGTCTTTACAATAATAGTTGGAGACTTCAATACACCACACTCAGTATTGGATAGAACATCTGGACAGAGGATAAATAAAGAAACAGAGAGCTTGAATAATATGATAAATGAACCAGAACTAATAGACATCTATAGAGCATTTCACCCTCAAACAGCAGGATATGCTTTCTTTTCAAGTGCTCATGGATCATTTTCCAAGATAGACCATATGTTGGGTCACAAGACAAGTCTCAATAAATTTAAAAAGATTTAATTATACAAAACACTTTCTCTGATCATAATGAAATGAAGTTGGAAATCAATAATGCATGGAAAATGGGTAAATTCATAAATATATGATGATTAGAAAGCACTCTTAATCAGTGGGTCAAAGAAGAAATTACAAGAGAATTTGGCAAATATCTTGAGATGAATGAAAATGAGAACACAACATATCAAAACCTGTGGGAAACCGCAAAGGCAGTGCTGAGAGATAAATTTATAGCCCTCATTGCTCATATTAAAAAAGAAGAAAGAGCTAAAATTGAAGATCTAACTGCATACCTCAAGGAACTAGAAAAAGAACAGCAAGCTAATCTCAAACTAAGCTGAAGGAAAGAAATAATAAAGATCGGAGCAGAAATAAATGAAATGGAGAAAAAAAAATAGAATCAAGAAAACTGAAAGTTGGTTCTTTGAGAAGATCAACAAAACCAACAAATCCTTAGCTAGACTGGCAAAGAAAAATGAGAGAAGACACAAATAAATAAAATCAGAAATGAGAGGGGAAATTACCACTGACCCTGCAGAAATAAGAGAGATCATAAGAGGATATTATGAACAACTGTATGCCAAAAACTAGAAAATGTTTATGAGAGGGACAAAATCCTAGAAACACACAAACCACCTACACTGACCCTAGAAGAAACAGAAAACCTCAACAAACCAATCACAAGGGAAAAGATTGAAACAGTCATCAAAAACTTCCCAAAGATGAAAATCCCTGGACCAGATGGCTTTCCGGTGAATTCTAACAATCATTCAAAGATGACCTAATACCGATCTTCCTCAAGCTTTTCCAAAAATTTGAACGGGAAAGAATGCTACCAGACTCCTTCTATGAAGCCAAAATCACCCTAAAACTAAACTAGAAAAAGATACTATGAAAAAAGAAATTTACAGATCAATATCTCTAATGAATATAGTTGCAAAAATCCTCAATAAAATACTTGCAAACTGAATCCTAAATGCCATTAAAAGAATTATGCACCATGATCAAGTGGGTTGTATCCCAGGTAGCAAGGTGGTTCAACACAAGAAAATCAATTAGTGTAATAAACCACATTGATAAATTGAAGAAGAAAAATCATATGATCCTCTCAATTGATGCAGAAAAGGCATTTGACAAAAATGGCTTGATAAAACACTCCAAAAGATAGGAATAGAAGGGAGCTTTCTCAATATGGTAAACTGCACATTTGAAAAACCTACAGTTGCATTGTTTTCAATGGTGAAAGACTGAAAGCTTTCCAACTGAGATCAGGAAAAAGTCAAGGAAGCCCACTGTCACCATTATTATACAAAATTGAAGAAGTTCTAGCTAGAGCTATTAGGCTAGACAAAGAAATAAAAGGTATCCAAATTAGAAAGGAAGAACTAAAACTTTCACTATTCCCTGATAACATGATCCTATATCTAGGAAATCCTGAAAAGTCCACAACAAAGCCACTAGAATAGGCTAGTTTAGCAAAGTGACAGGATAAAAGATCAATACGCAAATACTAATAGCATTTCTATACACTACTGATGTGCAATCTGAGGAGGAAATCAGAAAAAAATTCCATTTTAAAAAGTTACTACAACAATTAAATATTTAGGAATAAACTTAACCGAGGACATAAAGGGACCTATATTCAGGAAACTACAAAACATTGCTAAAAGAAACCAAAGAAGACGTAAATAAATGGAAGGACATTCTGTGTTCATGGATTGGAAGACTAAATATCATTAGGATGTCAGTGCTACCCAAACTGATTTACAGATTCAATGCAATCCCAGTAAAAATCCCAACAGCCTTTTTTGCAGAAAGTGAAAAGCCAATTTATTTGGAAGAGTAAGGGAACCCTAATAGCCAAAAATGTCTTTAAAAAGAAGTAAGAAGTTGGAGGACTCTCACTTCCTGACTTTAAAGCATATTACTTAGCTACAGTGGTAAAACCAGCATGGTACTGGCATAAGGACAGCCAGATTAACCAGTTGAACCGAATTGAGAACTCAGAAATTGACCCTCACATCTATACTCGTGATTTTTTAAAAAAGATTTATTTATTTATTTCCGCCCCTCCCCATTGCTTGTGCTTGCTGTCTGCTCTCTGTGTCCATTCATTGTGGGCTTTCTGTGTCTGCTCATCTTCTCTTTAGGAGGCACCGGGAACAGAACCTGGGACCTCCCGTGTGGTAGGCGGGCACCCAAATGTTTGAACTACATCTGCTTCCCTAGTCAAGTGATTTTTGACAAGGCTGTTAAGCCCACCCATCTGGGTCACAACAGTCTATTTAACAAATGGTGCTGAGAGAACTGAATAGCCATATTCAAAAGAAAGAAAGACCTCTATCTCACACTTTATACAAAAATTAGCTGTCAGTGACACGATCAGACATCTGCACACTGATGTTCATAGCAACATTATTCACAATTTTCAAAAGATGGAAACAATCCAGGTGTCCATCATCTGATGAATGGATAAACAAATCGTGGAGTATACACGATTGAATATTATGCAGTGGTAAGGAGAAATGAAGTCATGAAACATCTGACAACATAGATGAACTTGGAGGACATTATCGTGAGTGAAGCAAGCCAGACACAAAAGGCAAATACTGTATGATTGAGCTATTATGAACTAAATATGCTATGTGAAATATAAATATGTGAAATATGAATATGGATAAAATTGTATATATTCGACCATTT
>JAQZBX010107128.1:0-10686 GCA_029593785.1 Cabassous unicinctus
AAATCAGATAAAAGTTTATTGACCACCCACTGATTACTGTGCTAGGCACTAAAAAGAATATTAAAATCTTAAAATCCACATAGTGCATAACTGCCCTAAAGAAGCTGAGAATCCTCCACTCCTCCCCTCCCAATTGCACACACATGTACACAACAAATATAACAACAATCTTATAGGAGTATAAGGTGTTTTAGAAGTAAGAGCTGCACAATCAGATCACATCAAGTGGTTGATCTTGTTTAGAAAAACTGGCAAAATTATCATGGAGGAAGTGATTTTTTTTCAAACCTGGTCTTTGGAGGTTGGATTTGGATTTGTAGAGAGGACCAGAGGGAATTTTTAGATTGGAGAAACATCATCAGCTATAAATATAGTGACAGAAATATGCATGATATATATTATCTGATCAAATTGAACAGAATAAAAATGGCATCAGTGCATGACTGAGGGGCATGGAACCTAAGGTTTTAGATTAAGCCCTGGAAGTTAAGTTGAGATCAACCAGGAGAGATGGTAGATCCTTTAGCTACTACATCCACTTGTTTTTCAGGAGTTGTACTTCCATATCTGAACTCAAACCAAAAAACAAGATTACTTCATACTTAGATGGTATTCTCCTTTAGTTCTCATGTGAATTTGGGATCAAAGCACACACACACACATTCCACCAGGCTGTCCACTCAGCCATCCCTGACTCCTGCATTCACACAGCCCCTGGGTACAAGACTACTTTAACATTTGTCTGGGCAAATGGTATCTTTCTGGAAGTAGAAAAAAGCTAAGCAAGTGGAGTCAACTGGGACATAGTCTAGGTTGCATTCTCCCAGGTTGAGCAGTACCAGGCTGAACAACACAAGTGCTTACAGCAATAGGAAATTGTCTTTTCAGTTGAGCAAGGAAAGCAATGTTAGGTTTTCCTATCACTAGTTGTGGGGACCATTACCTACGTGATGATCCACCTGTCTGGCATCAAGAGAAATTCAGACTGCTTCTCCTGAAGCTGAGGCATTCTGGAAATGCCCCAGTGCTGCTTGAACATTCCTGAGCCTTAATCCTAAATCCTATCCTTCCATTATTATTTCTACTTTTGAGGATTGAGTTTTAATGATAGAGTATATTGTTAGGATAAAAAAAAATACACAAGTTTATATGGAGATTTGAATTTGAGCACCAGTTTCATGTTCATTATCACATTGAGTCTCACAACAGAACTGTAAATCACAAATTATTATTGCTATCTAAACAGAACTTGGCTTCCACGCTGCCAAATTTAAACCAATTAAAAATGAAATAAAATTCTAAGTAGATCGGCACCTTACTGCTTTATCATCTTAGCTATAAATATTGAGGAACACCATCAAGTTTCTTAACACAGACAGATTTACCACCTTCCATCAGCAATTCAGTTGAATATCCCCATTGCAGGGTGGGTGAAATTCTGCAGTTCCTTCCCAAACTGAACAGAGAGCTGCTGAGCAGAGCAGCTAATAAATTTACCATACAGATGAAATCATTCCAATTTTTCTGGAGTAGAATAAGTAAAGAGGCAGAAAGAAGCCAGGATGGTTAACCTAACTGTGCTCCCTTCACCTGGAAGTAAACATCAGAAGAGGTAGAAAAACATTTGCCCCTAACATTTCTTACCCCCGTTTTTTTTGTTGTTGTTTTTTTTTGTTTGTTTGTTTGTTTGTTTTTAAAAAAAAGAGGCCCAATGAGATAGGGTGATTTTTTCTGGATGTTTCCAAATTCTGCACCTCTTTCTATCACACCACAGTAATCTTGTCTCTGTAATAGATAAATTTATTAATCACATGATCTGCTCTCATTTTACACTTGTGGTCTGGATTTTTGTCAGATACGATTCTTATAGCAGTAAAACTTGCTGTCACATATCTTGGATGATATAATTAATGCTTGGAAATTATGCTCTGCCATATTTTCCCAGTCAAAATGCATCAGGTTAGCATTTTGAACTACATTTGAACTTTTCAGTACTTAAAATAACCAATTCTTGGGGAAGCAAAGCTTTTCTATTATCTTAAGAAGAAAAGTTGAACCTTCTCAAAAGAAGTTAAGAATGTTGAGTTGTTCCATGGAAGCAGGAGCCAAATGTAATGAACAGTCAACAATGATCCTCTTAATACTACAACCACCATGCTCACATCTGAAATTCAACCCCTAAACAACGCATCTAAAACACCACCATCACCCAAAATTCTCTTTCTTTCCTTCATAGCACTTAACACAAAAATAAATTGTCCAATTTGTATTGTTTTCCTTTTCTGTATCTTCCATTAGAATGAAAGGTCTGTTAGGACCACACTGTGCTTGTTCATCCTTGTTTCCCAAGCATCATTTCTGTCAAATTAGCAGAAATAAAATTAGTTGAATAAATATATGAATAAAAAATTATGATTTTTTTACACTTGCTGGACAATAGAACACTTATTTTCATTTATATTTTATGTATGTGATTCACTTATCTTTGAGGATTCTAAAGTCCTAAAATATTTTTGACCATTTGAATTTCCTCCCTCTTAGAGATCAGAATTCAGTACTGAGAGTGTTGGTGCATTGTGGGAATATATGTCCCTTGTCTCCACCCCCCTATTGTATTAATGTTCCAACATACAATGTTCTGCTTGTTTTTGTATTTTTTTTCTCTTAGCGTGATGCCTGTTCCGTTGCAGGGTTAATCCATTCATGCCTGAAAACAAGTGTTTTGCAGATCCTTGACTCAATTAAGTTAGTAAATATATATTGAATTGCTACAATTTTCCAAGCACTGTAAAGTATTATCACCAATGTTCATTTAATTCTGACAAAGGTGGAAAATCTCTTTTGCCTTTATTATCTCTTGTTTGTATGGGCTTAGGTTTTATCATTAATTGCTCTGAAAAAAATACATAAACTAAAATCAAGGCAAATTCGGTAACTTTATGGGTCAGAGCCTGAATCACATCTAGAACTTTCTGAACTCATACCCCAGGCATGTTTCTGTACATCAGGACTGGGTTAGCAGAGACTGCCAGTAAGGGAAATGTAAGGTCCCACATATTCTTCGGGACTCTGTGTCTCATTGACAGCATTGCATGCTCTGGAATTATTTATGCATATAGAGATTCCCAGCTAGGGCCTGCACCTCTAGAAGGCAATGACCACAGTGTTTTTAGATCTATTATCCCATTTGACCCTCACATGATCCTTTGTAGTAGGCATGATCATTGCTTTCCAGAGGTGCAGTCCCTAGTTGGTTTACATGAATAAATTGTGCTGAGAGTTTAACTCTGATATCTGTTCTAATTGGTGGTGCCCGTGTCACATCAGTTGTTAACCATGCTGAATATCACCCCTGGGCATTTCCCCACAGTCTCTAACACAGAGATATACAAATAAAGTGCCTGATAAATGTTTGCTGCATTGAATTGAATTTCATTTTTCAAAATTCTAATGTTCCTTTAGTTCTTACTTTACTGCCTCATATTTTATTATTAATAGCAGCCAATACACATATGATAAAGTGATTAAGAATTGCCTTTAGAGCTCAAGTGGCTTGGAAATGCTTCCTGGCTGGCATCAACACTTATGTAATCTAAGACCTTTCTGAGCCTCAGTTTCTTCATTTGTACGTGAGGGAAATGGTTCTTTACTCTGGTCTGTTATAGTGGCTCCTAGCCTATTGATATCATGTGTTTATGAAAGAAGATCACAGTCCTGTGGGTTCTTTCTGTTTCCCAGTGCTGGCAGGAAGTCAGTGATGACCAGAGAATTGTTGGAAATTTGTGGCAACCAGAGGCATTGAATTCAATAGGATCCTCATGGCAATTTCTAAGAATTCGTATTCTTTTCAGATGGTAGCTTGCCATCTTCTGTGGATCTTTCCTGTAACAACATCTGTGACCTTTTCGGTTGCTAGCAGTCCCCTTGTATATGGTGGCTGTCATTCCCAGTCCAGCTAGATATCCACAAATATTTTGCTGCTCCACTTTCTGCAGGTACTACTTAGAACAGCTTCTGTCCTTGGTGATATATGAAGATCCACTCCCAGCCAAGGTTTAATCTTCATCCTACACAATCAATCCTGCCCACCAGACACAATATCATGAAATATCATGCTGCCAAGAGGTAATATTTTATAGCTTCTTGAGCCATGCCCAAATTTCTAGTGTATTTGTTTGTCCTTGAAACTTATGGTAAATGATAAATGTCATTCTAAAGTAACCAATAAAAATGCAAATATCCCACTGGCAAAGAGAGACCATCATTTCCTTCACCACAGGAGCCACGTTTTTTGATTAAGTGATTACTGGTACTTAAGATCTAAAATATGTGAGTGGGTAAATTGAGGGTGGATCTCCCAGGGTTGGGTTCTCCATAGAGAATTCTCTCTCCTCATCTTTCTCTTTCCTAGTCTTCCTTTTTTCTTTTTCATCTTCACTATTGATTTTCTTCTGGCTAGATATGGCTGGAGGCATTGGCCTGGTAGCTTGTGAATTAAGAAAATAAAATCAGGTCTCATGTGGCTGAATCCCAACTATATAAGGAACAAAGTAAGATGCCAGCAGAGAAGGACCCAAATCAGAGCTTGTATTTTCCAAAGATTTTCAATAAAATCCTCATCAATCTTAGCAACTTCATTCACTGCCCTTTTCAGTTCTCTATTGGCAAGGCTGAATTCCTTAACAACATCATTTAAAAGCCTTTTAAAATGTAATCTCTTTGCCTCTGAAGATAATGATCCTAGCTTATGCTATAGAGAGCATAAATTGTTTTTTTCCCACAGTGTTTGTACCTCCATTATCCCATTTGAAACTCACATGATCCTTTGCAGTAGGCAGAACAGGAGAATTTGTTCCAGTTTTCCACATAAAATTTGGAAAAATGAAGTGACTTATATGAGACCACATAGCTATAAAGGGCACAGCTGCTCTTTGTTTCAGTTCAATCACCATATGTCTTAAAGACACTCCAGGGGATTCCAGTGAAGCTCCTTAAAGTTGTGTTGATGTCCAAATGAGCATTTAGGGAGCATGATCTAATAGATCATTCTCAGCTTCTGAACTGGGGAACTGAAAGAGCCTGATAAGCTTTGGCTAAAGCAGAGTGACGTTGTGTTTCTTCTCTATAGTCCTAACTGCAACACCAGGTAATAGGTACATCTGGAAGCATCTCCAGGATGAATATGCAGCCTGGGGGATGATTCATTGCCCAAGTCCTGCCTGATGAGCACCAGAAGTTCAGGAAGGGGTATTCAGACAAGAACAGATAAAAGACTGGAGCCAGGAAAGAACCAGAAGTTGTCTTTCCTGTTTTAGATTTTTCTCACTGTGTAACTTAGTCCTTAATTTTAGGATTCAATGTCTATCTTCATGGAGGAACTTTTATTCTTCAGCTTCTCTGAATGTTACACACAGGACTATGAAAACAAACATTTGGCTAGGTGTTTTAAAAACTTTATTTTATTTAATATCTATAACAAACTTATAAGGAATTTATGTTTTCCCATAATTTACAATATAGAAATTGAGCCAAGGAGATGGCTAAATATTTTGTATAAGTTTGGGGTTAGCAAGGACAAAAATCTACCCTAAACATGTTGCCTAAAATGCAAGTGCTTCACTCATATTAACTAATAGTTATTCATCAAATGACTCCTGAAATATCTATCTGTCAATAATTTCCTGCTATTTTTTCCTATATTATCTTTCTAATTCCTATTCATTCTGTTACAATTTTGAGGCATCAATCGTCTTTGCTACTGATCCAACACAACCTTTTCTCTAATTCAGCATTTCTCAATACTTGAGCTTTAGATCAATAAGTCACTATACAAGAATCTATATTTGGGCAAGTGCTTTCCCCATCAGCGGACCCTAACAAAACAATATTTCCATATTGGGTTCTGCAAATAGTTAACATTTCAAAGTTGAATTTTTAATGTTATAATATTGGAAGCCACATCTCTAGACAATTATGATGGTTACTACAATTTCAAATTATTGAACTCCTACTATATAATAAGTGATTTTCTAAAATTGTGTATTTTAATATTCACAAGTTTGCAAATTAAGGAAGATTATCCAAATTTTGCAGAGGTATAATCTGAAATTCAGAAGAGATAACTAGTCCAATCTTGGCAGAGAGTAAATTATGAAGCTTCCATTTAAACACAGATCTGACCAACTTTAAAGTCCATCTGGGTCCGGTGTTGCCTTAAGTTCTCAGAATTGTTCAATGTTTTAGTGCAAGGATGTGTCACTATCTTCCGTGTTTCAGAAAGATCAAGTTGTATTATGACACTAGAGATAGAGCATTAGCTCAAAAGAGTTTTTAAAAAATCAGAAAAAAATTTGTTATGAGACTTAACTTTTTATATATTAAAATCTTCCTTTGGTAGATTTATTTCCATTTTTTCACCAAGAAAAAGGCTAAGAGATAGTAGTGGAAGAAGATGGTGCAAAATCAATTTGAAAGGAAGTCAAGGAGGTGTCTGATTTTAAAGACGTTATCTGCAATATAGTTAAATCTTTACACTCGAGTTTAAACACACTCTTAGCTAACTTGTTCAAGATAACTCCATTGTATGCCATGTATTTTTGAACTGGAAACAAATATCTGGAAATGCAGGGAAAATAATTCACATTAGTGGTTGGAGCCTCAGTTCAATCCATTTAGACTCAAGATTCACCCAAGGCATGTTTAATGAATGCTTACTACATGGAAATTGTCAGTCAGTCATAGGAATCTGCTTTAAAATTTTAGGGTCTATTTCAAAGTTCACCTAATGTCCATGTGTAATATTTGTGTGTTTCTAGAAAGGCATTGTCTATAAATTCTTGATTACTACTCATGGGGCAGGAGCAGGAATGAGAGTGAAGAATAGCAAATATTTGATTACTTAGGGTCAAAATTCATTCCTTGAAAGAGCTGGAAAGAACCTTAGATATAAGTAGGTCTGAGCTTCTTATCATATTTTTATTCATTATAATAGTAATAAATTCTCAGGAAAGAAAATCAGAAAATGCAGAAAAGCTATCCAGGAAAAATAATTCACCTGACATCCAAACACAAACACTGATCTATCATGCAGAATTTTATCTTGTCTTTTCTTTCATGAAAATATTATTTTAACATAGCTTAAATCAAATTGTATATGCAATTTGAATATTATTTTTATTTACTATTTTACCATTATCATTATTCCACAGTATTGCATAGTTTCTCAAATAACAATTTTAATGCCTAAATTATATTCTATTTTGTGAATGCATCATTGTTTACTTAACAATGTGTTGTACATCTTTACTGTTTTCAGATTTGTGCTATCACAAATAATTCTATGATGACTATTTCCAAAACTAAAGCTTTTAGATTCTAAATCATAAGTTTTCTAGAATTAGATGCCCAAATGTGTACTTACTGGGTTCATATATACATATAGTGAAATTGCTTTTCAACAGGCTCTACTACCAGCAATGAAATGGAAGACACATTCTCTATACTCTCACTGGTATAAAAAATATATATAAATACATTTGACGGGGGGAAAAAAGTGTTTTTACCTTAACATCACTGTTTTTAGACAAAGGCAAGGAAAGCCCTTTCCCTAGGCTCCATGCAAGGCCTTGCAAGACCACTCTTTCTTTCCTCTAGCCATGCCCTTCTCTAAGAGATAAGAATTTCATAGGGTCATGAGGACCTTTTACTTCAAACTCATTCTTCTTGCTCATTCTCTAGGTACCTTGGACTCTGCAATTTTATATGAAAAAAAAAAAATCCTGAACTCATTTCCAGGACCTCTGGGGGCCTCTTTCCCAGGCCGGTTCTCCTGAGGATAGATTGCTCAAGGTGTGGGCAGGAGGCAGCTCTTCATGAGGACAGTGAGGTGGAGGAGAATGTGGACAGAGTTTGGTCGTGTGGTCTGGGGTGAACACATACTCACCTGCTATGCATGGTTAGGAAGAGAAGAGGAGGAGGTCAAGGGTATAGAACACCTTTCTCCATTCCATTATGATCTAGCATGAAAGAGTGAAGAATATGAGCTCTTAAATAAAAACCCGGTCTTCTAGGTCCTGATGAAGCTATATTTGTCAAAGTAAGATAAAACACATTTTATTTAACTTTTTAATTTTTGCTTGGTCTATAATTCTTAAGTATTTAGACATACAGTATGTGGATCTCCATTTGAATTTTTTACCTGAGCCCTAAAGATCATAAGCATAGGCTTGCTTTTTATATTTTAGATACAATGTGTAAAATATTAGGAATATATTTTTAAAACTTACTAATTTCTCCAAAAGAAATAGAGAAGGTAACCCAGTCATAAATGAATACATTAGGAAATTTTACCAAATCTTTAATGATCTGATAAAGACAATAAGTTCACAAAGGAAAATTAGTCAAAATATTACAGAAAAGTTACAGAAAATCAAAACAAAATCTCTGATAAATTCTGCATTCTAATTGCTGATTTTAAAATAAGAAAGCACTGAAAACAGTGGGGATTGGGGGATAATACTTCCTTAGTATGATAAAATACATTTACTTCATTCTTTTTTATTATTATTATTTTTAGGAGGTAACAGGAATTGAACTACCTTATTCTTAAAGTGAGACATTTCTACTAAGATCAAGGCAAGGCAAAGATGCATCAATATATCCACTACTATTAAACATTATATTAAAACTATTAGCCAATGTAATTATATAATATAAACCAATCAGAACATAAGCATTGGAAAAGAAGAGTTGAAACTCAATTTTCAGAGGATATGATAGTACTTTTAGAAAACTCTAGAGAATCAGTAATAAAACTCACTCACTCACAGTAAGTGCTCACTAATATAGCACATATAAAATTAATTTAAATAAAGAAATATCCACCATGAACAAAACTATAAGCAGTTAAAAGATTTAATGTTGGTTGAAATCACATTTACAGTAGATGAAAAGAAGAAAAATATTTAGGAATAAACAACAAGAAATGTGCATGACCTGTAAGAAAAAAAATTCTAAAACTCTCCAGAAAGACACAAAATTGGACTTGAACAAATGGAAAGGCATCCTTTATTCTTGAAAAGAGTGACAACATCATAAATATATCAGTTCTCTTTAAGTTAAATTATAAATCCACTCAATGTCAAGACTTAAACCAACAAGGTTTTTTTTAATTGTTAAAGTTCATATACAATGAATTCTTAAAAATTTAGAGAGAAAAGACCCAAAGCTGACATAATAATGGACCAAAAAATGAACAATAACTCACAAAAACAACTACCCAAAATTGCTCTTTAATGGCTGAAAAAGATCTAACTTCACTCATAATAAGAGAAATGCAAGTACAAACTACACTGGGATATTATTTCTCACTTCTCAGATTGGAAAAATTAAAGCTTGGCAAGGCTGTGGGGAAACAGGCACTTCAGTGCACTATTGGTGGGAATGCAAGTTGGTACAGCCTTATGAAAGGAAATTTGAAAAATCTGTCAAAATTACATATTCATATGACCAAGCAATTCAATTTCTTGACATTTATCAGGCAGATACACTTCCAACAGTCTGGTTATTCCAATAATCAATGGATTATTATACAGTTGCAACAAAGGGAAATGAACTGAGGTGATTTCCAGGGCATATTATTAAGTGTAAAAAGCAAAGTACACAACAATTTTTATATAATGACATCTATTGTGGAAGAAATAAGGAGAACTATGAAAATATTCATTATCTGCACACTTTTTCAAAAAAAACATATGCAGGTTAAACCAGAAACTAATGTTTGTGATTATCTTAGGAAGCAGTTGAAAATGAGGTGAAAGAATTTGGGGTGGAAAACTGATACTTCTCTGGGTATATATTTTTGTATACTTTTTATTTCTGGAACCATTTTAATGTTTTACATATTCAAAGAATAAATCAACTATGCTGAGGGAGGAAAAAATATAAATGGATTAGAAACAGAAGCTCATAAACCCATGTTTTATTTATTTATTTTTTTATTTACTTGATCCATTTTAAACCCCCCTTCACCATTTGCTGTTTTGTGTCCATTTGCTGGGCAATTCTCTGTGTCAGTTTCATCTCTTCTCATCCTCCTCCTCCAGTCTTCACCAGGATTCGTTCCTGAAGACCTCCGATGTAGGAGAGAGGTGTTCTGCCATCTGCGCCACCTCGGCTCCTGGTTTTCAGAGCTTTCGGAGCATCTCGTCTTGTCTCTCTCCTTTTACGTCATCTTGCTGCATGGCTCCCGCGGCCTGGCGGCTCACTGGCACACACAGAGCCTGGCAGCCCATGCACCTTCTATATATATTTTTTTATTTTACCGGGAGGTCCCGGGCATCGAACCCAGGTCCCTCCATATGGCAGACGAATGCCCAACCATTTGAGCCACATCCGCCCCCAAACCCATGTTTTAAATGAGTAACCTAACTGCAATTAATGAGGGGTAGTGACTAATTCAGGTACCCTTTGATCATTGTTTTTACACTATATACTCTAAGATTAAGATTTAAAGAACTGTAAACAAATATTAAACTGTAGCAACAGAATGGTTTAATGTTTCTGAAATTTATGTTTTATGCATTCTATGAATGAGCAAATAAATAAAGAAGAAAGGTAAAAGTATGGAAGGAAGGAAGATGCAATGTTGGATGGTAATTGAAGGTGTCAGTATGAATTCAAGTTTTT
>JAQZBX010107129.1:0-10416 GCA_029593785.1 Cabassous unicinctus
CAATGACAAGAAGAGTAGGCCTTTAATTATTGTACCACAGGATCCTGAGTATTTTATTTTATAATTTTTCTTTTCTTCTTTTTCTGGTTGAGTATCTATTTTTAACTATTTTTCAAGCTGTTCATCACATTGTATAATTTCTACAGGTCTATTGAAAAGTTCACTGTCTCATTGATTTTCTTCTGCTGTCATCTCCATTTTGTTAATGAGTCTATCCAGTGAATTTTTTATTACAGATATTATAATCTTCAATTCAAAATGGTTCTTTTCTTTTACTTTTGCAATTTGCTTTTGGGAACTTTTCATTCTCCGTTCATCTGAACAGTTTTCACCATTGCATCCTGGAAATTTGTTATGATAGCTTCAATAAATAATTTTTGTCTGATAATTCCAACACATGGGTCATCTCAGATAATCCAGCAGAACAAGATAAATGAGAAAGGAAATTCTTCAGTTTGAAGGGAAATTTTATGACCAGGGTTGTATTATCTTTTGGTTGACTTTTTCCTAAAGTATTGTGATTTTTCCCCCACTTCTCTATATGTCAAGAAATTTTGGATTACGTCCTGGGCAATTTGAATATTATTCCATGAGACTGAGTCCTTTCAAAATCCTATGGAAAATGTCATTTTTTTTTTACTTGGTTTTGTTTTAGCAGATAATCAACCAGTTTAGCTTCAGACTGAAATTCTTGCCACACATTCTTTTATTTTTATTTGTATTTTATTTTTTTTGAGGTACCAGGGGCCAGGGATTGAACCCAGGACCAGGACTTCATATGTGGGGATCCGGCAATCAACCACTCAACCACTGAGCTATATCAGCTTCCCTGAATTGGTTTTTTTCTCTTTTGTTTTGTTTGCTGTTTGTTTTTGTTTTTGGGGGACACACCAGAAACAAAACTCGGGACTTCCCATACAGGAGGTGGGAGCTCAACTGCTTGAGTCACGTCAAATCCCCCTGCCTTGCATTACCATCTTAGTTAATGTTTTAAATAAATGTGTTATGGCGTTTGAATCTGTCCAGTACATGTGTCACTCAGAAATTAGTCTGGGACTTGGTAACTGGTACATAAGGTATTTCTCTTAATGGCTTTGCTGTGCTTTCCTGGGTCTGCTATGCACATCCACATTTTGGAAGTGAGCTTAGAACTTATGTCAATTCAATTGTGGAATTAGGGGATGCCTTTCTCTTTGGGATTGATTCCATACTTTCTGAAACAATTTCTCCAGTTCCTCAATCCAGAAAGATATGATTTTCTTAGCATTTCATCCTCTTCCTCTGTTGTGCATTTCCTTGCAACTGGGGCTTCTCGAGGGTGGAGGAGGAATGGTGATAGAAAAAAATGGGAATTTTTCTGATATTGTTCAAACAATAAGGGATCCTTTTCCCCATTTTTCTGTCTAGTGTGTTGAGTCTCCTAGCTTTGTTTTATGTGACGGTGAATTGCAACTCTTCAGGAGTGGATGGTCTCCGGAAGATACTGGAGGAAAAAGAGATGAAAAGTAGAATAAATATTTTCCCTAGCACACAAGTTTCCATTTTTCTGGTGCTCTGGGTAGCAAGAAGTGGTTTCTTCCAGAGTTTTTTTTTTTTTCCTGTCAGTGCTTCCTTGACAGTTTGGGGATTTAGCACGCATTTCAGAATTGAGAAAAAAAGGAGGAAAGAAAACCTCTCCAGGTTTTTACTTCAGTCTTCAATTTCTTTTTCTTTCTTTCTCTTTGTCTTTCTCTTTCCTTCTCTCTTTCCTTCTTTTCTTTCCTTCCTTCATTCCATCTCTCTTTCATTCATTCATTTTCACATTCTGCCTAGTTTTTAGTAGTAATTAGTGTGAGGGATACAGTGAGGGAGACACACTGTAGCTGGTTTGCCCCATCTTGACCACTATAAAGAATTCATATATTTTATAAATTATGCAATTTTATTAATTTTTTTTAATTTTATCATTCTAAGTAGTATCACAATTTGGATAATAGATTGTATTACAACACTATCATGTGACACTAGAGTTTTGTTTGAGGCTACTGTTGGACAGCTGAGTATTTCAATCCAGAGTGCAGAAGCTATGTTGGAGCTTGAGATATATAATTTTGAAATAACAAATATTTGGAACTTAATTCATATAATTAAATGAGGAAATCCATAAATTGAGTATAAATAAATAAGAAAAGATTCTCTAGAACACACATGAAGCACATTTTGGCTATTGTCATTCATCTCTCTTCTATACTTTGCTCTCTGGTGAGGGCTGGAAATATGCAAACTATATTTCCCAAAATCCTTTGCCAGGTGGCTTCCTATTAGATTCAGCTCATAAAAGATGGAATAAAAGAAGATTGAAAGAAGGGACTAGACCAGAAGAGACTTCATTACTAATCTTTTTAATGGTTATTTCTTTAAGTATTTCTCCAGCAGAGGCTGTTTATTTAAACCTCTTTATGCTTCCTTAGAGGTACTAGCAGTACTTCTCAGCCTCTCATCTAAATTTCTCAGGTTCTCCTATTCAACTTCTTCATATTACCCCCTCTTCCCTAAGTCTAGAAGTAGAAGTTGTTATTTGTAGATAATATCTATAGATAAAATGAATGTTTGTTTTCACTGTTTTCATGTCCATTAGCAATTAACTATACAAGATCACCTCTATATAAAATATTTTGTGTACTTCTGTTTTACTGACTGAAAGCTGCCTGATACATGCTTCCAAAATATAAAGATTAGGAAAAGAAGATGGAAGAGTATAAGTGCTTTCATGAGAAAGCTTAAAATAATCTCAAGTAGATGTGGTCTGATATAAATGAAAATATGAAGTTATACATCAGCAAAAAATAATTTCTGTGAATATCTTAACAACAATAGGTATTTGATAGATAATGTATTAGTTTGCCAAAGGACTGCCAATGCAAAGTATCACTCCTGGTACCAAATTCTGTATTAGTTTGCCAAAGGACTTGTTGATGTAAAGTATCAGGAATGTGTTGGCTTCTTAAAGGGAATTTATTTGGGGTAAAAGCTTATAGTTCCAAGGCCATGAAAAGTCCAAATTAGGACACCAAAAGAGGTGATTTCTCACCGAAGTCAATTTCTATTGATCCCAGCATGTTGCCATGTGGTGAAGCAAGATGACCATAATCTTTAATGAGGGTTTCCTCTTCCCCATCCGGGCTCACTGTCTCCTCTTGAGCTGCTCCATAAGCCCAGACTTTTGGGGCTTTATGCTTAAGCAATCCTGTAGTTCTGGCTCTTACATGGCAAGATGAAACATGGTGGCTTCTTTTTTCTGTGTCTGTCTGAGTGAGTGTCTCTCTGTATTTCCATTTATATCAGACCCAGCAAGGGGGCAGAGACTCAAACTGAGTCACACCCACTGATGTAGTCAAAAGCCCTAAAGTCTTCTTATCAAGTAATCTAATCAAAGGTCCCTCAACTAGATTTAATGCAATCAAAGGATATCTCACCTTGAGGAATAGATTAGTTAACAAACATAATATTTCTCTTTTTTGGGATTCATAAAATAATTTCAAACTGCCACAGATAGCCATTACAGAAATTCAGTTCCTGATATGGTTTATCTCAAATAGGTTTTACCACGGATAATAGAGCTTATCACAGTAATGACACCTCAATTCCAGGGATAACTATCAAGTCAGGCAGAATCTCCAAATCAGAATTTGGAGTGCCATGCATTTATTTAACAAGTGTTTATTGTGTTCTGTATACTATCCAGTTACTGTGGTAGGGGCTAGTGAAAAAAAGATGAATTCAATAAAAAACTATTAGTAACCCAAAGTCTGTATGGAGAAACAGATATGTAATTGATTAGGAATAATAACATATGATTAGTGTTACCACAGGTAAATTTACAGGAACACAAAGTAGTAAAGATATTTTACAAAAACAGAGACTGGGGCACAAAAGAACAATATAGACCAAAATAATGTACTATTATAAGAAGCACAAAACCCTAGCTGAACATTGTGTGCTTATGTTTACTAAGTGTATATGTGTGTATGTGTATATATATATTAGATGTATAACTGTAATGGATATATATAGATACACATGACTTATATTACAATTTAAAAAAACACCTAAATAAATAAATATGAATACTACATTTTAAAATACATTAAAATATGTTAAGTGTGTGTAATTATTTATACCTTGTTTATATATCCAACACCCTACTGATTGGATGAATATACCATCATTCCTTTTTGTAAAAAGAGTAAATCCTAGACTTAGAGTAAGACGGACATTGGAAAGAGTTCAGTTGCTCAATTTGTAGTGAATGGAGGGATATGGCAATAAAAACTGAGTTAATTCATTCATTTTTTTCATTCCCTCAACAAATATTGAAGATCTACTCTGTACCAGGCACTGGTATAGACACAGGAAATCAGAATTGGAATAAGATAGATAAAGCATCCTCATATGGCAATTTCTTCATTGTTAGTGTATGGCAAAACCTTGGGTAAAGATGGTTTTTGTAACTTGATAGCTAACAATGAGTTCAGCAGGCAAAAGTAAGAATGGAATTGACAGAAAGATACAGCAAAGTCACAGAGGAAAAAAAATGCAGGGATTGTTTATGGGATGCTTACAGCTTAGTCTGGTTGAAATCCAAGGTATGTGTAACAGTCTGAAATTCTTTAATAAATACTGAAAAGTGAAAGATTATGTTTGTGAGTTAATCCATTCCTGTGGGTATGAGACCCTTTCAATTGGACTATGTCAGTAAGGCATGACTCAGGTTGAGTCTCTGCCATCTTGTCGGGTCTAATATAAATGGAGACACACACAGGAAAAGGGAGATCTGCTATACTGATCCTTCCATGTGAGAGAGAAGACTCCAGTTTTGCCTACAGCTGAGCTGCAAGGAGAGAAGCCCCCCAAAGGCTCAAAGTGCTGAGGCCTAGGGAAAGATGAGCCATCTGCCTGATAGCTTGCTGATGAACTCGGAAAGAAAGTGGAGCAGCTAAGACTGATAGAGGAGGCACTGAAAGAGACAAACCTTATGCTGTGTTCTCACAGCTGAGTACTAGTATCTGGGCTCCGAGAAATGGTGAACCCAAAGGGGAGGCTGAGTCTTCAGCAGAGATCAGTGGCTGTTTTGCTTTGCCATGTGGCCAGACAATAGGATAAACAGTAGCTGACTTTTGTGAGAAAGAACCCTTTATGGTTCCTTGATTTGGGCTTTTCATAGTCTTGGATCTGTAAGCTTTTACCCCAAATAAATCCCCTTTGTAAAAGTTAATCCATTTTTGGTGCTTTGCATTGCAGCCCTTTGAAAAACTAAAACAGTATGTGAGGTTAAAGTTGCATATTATGGTGGGAAAAGGAGCAAAGGACTTCTGTAGAGGGATCTGAATTCCTTATTAACACTTTTGTAGTTCATTGAATATGAAATAGGCATATATCTATCTATCTATCTATGATAGATAGATAGATATATAATAGATTTTACATCATGGAAATAATTAAGCCTAAATTTTAGGAGGATTAATCTAATAGTGATATGTAAGATAGATTAGCAAGGAGGGAGTTAATTTAGGTGTCTTCTAGAGAAACCTAAGAAAGATAGAAAGAGCTCTGCGTACTATGATTATATTGGAAACATAATAGTGGTAAATATCAGAAATAATGTAAAGTAAAATTCACAAGAACTGGTCA
The DNA here is from genome assembly GCA_029593785.1 of Cabassous unicinctus. Taxonomy (NCBI): domain Eukaryota; kingdom Metazoa; phylum Chordata; class Mammalia; order Cingulata; family Chlamyphoridae; genus Cabassous; species Cabassous unicinctus. The sequence goes on from JAQZBX010107129.1 coordinate 5,671, forward strand.
TTGATGGGGAAGAAGGCAGTGTCTGAAAGAAATAAGCAAAAGAAGAATCAAATATTTTTAATCTAAGTAACTATTTGAAGGCATGGAGAATGTATTACTTTTATACTGCTATTGTAACAAATTGCCATAAACAGTGGTTTAAAGCAACACTAATTTTTTCTTGAGTTTTCATAGGTCAAAAGTCTTGTATGAGTCTCACCAGATTAAAATGAAGTGTTGGAAGGTTTTTTTTTAATTATTGGAGACTCTATGGGGAAATCTATTACCTGCTCATTTTGATTGTTAGCAAAATTCAGTTCTTTTCATCTGTACAATCTCTATTGTACTGCCAGCTATAAATTTAAGGCCATGCCCAGATTCTACCACATTCCTTAAACAGTGGCCCCATTCTTCCATCTTCAAAACTAGCCTAAATGAGTGGAGCATTTTCACATCCTATCTCTCTGACCACCCTCCTGCTTCCCTTTCCATTTTTAAAAGCTCATGTGATTATATTGGGCCCTCACCAATAATACAAGATAATATCTTTATGGTACAATCAGCTGACTAAGAGCCTAAATGCCATCTGCAACCTAACTTACCTTTGTAAGACATCATATACCTAGGTTCTGGGGATTAGGATATGGACATCTTCGGGGAACCATTATTATGCCTACCACAGAAAAGAAATGAAAAATCTACAAAGGTACATTGCATCACTGTAGGTACCTGAAAAATATTGAGAGAAAAGAAAATCAGTTCAGTGACTACTCTACTATCCTGTGAGAACCTATGCCTTGGTTGCTATGAGAACTAGAAAAAGGATATTAATATTAGGCTGATTGTTCATGGAGGGCTTCCCAGAAGAGGAGTTACTTGTGTTTTGAAGAATGAGTTGAAGGAGTTGAGAGAGAGAGAAGGAATTGAAAATGGGATATGGCATACATTCAATGAAATGCAAGTGTTTTGCTCTGGCTAAAGAGATACATACCTGTTAGTTTTAGCTAATGAGATGAAACTAGCAAGTTGTAGATGATCCAGGGTTTGAAAGAACTTGTGTACTCAGTGAATTTGAATTTAGCTTGTTCTTAAAAGCCATAGGAAAATGAAATTTAACACTTTATCCTGAGCAATGACTAGTTTAGAGGGTTTGAAAGATGCCCCACCTTCCACTCCCATTACTTACTACTCATAGTAGTATGGTCATTCTAGGAAGAAGCAGGGAAATTAGTTTTGTAGATCAATGCAAGAAGCTTATTTGAATTTAAACAAAGTAGTGACAGTGGAAATGGAGAAGAGGGGTAATACTTTTAGGGCTTGAGCATTGATTGGTTATGAGAGATACAGAGACTGGTGTTCACTAAATTTCTTTCTTTGACAAATTCATGACTCGAAACTCACTCAGGCTGTGCTATAGAAAGAGGATCAAAATGGCATAAACATATGTCTTGTTTTCCTAGGCTAGTCATAAACATATACCACAAACTAGGTGGCTTAAAATAATAGAAATAAGAGACAACCACCGAGACGGCTCAGAGTAAAGAGCTCCAAGAATCAGCTCCTGCTACAGGGCAGTTGGTGAACACACACAACTAACTAGAGCACTTATTTGGGGACTGCAGGAGAACAGAACTGCATCCTGCAACATCCTTGAAAGAATGGAAAGAAGAGACTGCCTGTCTGCAGAGAAGATTCATAAGTAGAGCACTCCATGCCATGGAGGGAGGCCAGTTCCCATCTTCCACTGGAGGCACAAGCCACCTTGGGAGCTGTTTCGCGGCTGGAATTGAAAGTTCCATTTATGAAAATGGGGGAGGAAAAGATGGTTGGACACCAAATTCAGCTACTGATTAGTAAATTCAGCAGGTTAAAGTATAATCCTAAGAACAGCTGAAGTTTGAACCTGTCCAAGTAAGAAAGAGGTCGGTGGCTGCCATCTTAACTCCTCGCCTGACATGAGGGGAAGCTGGGTTGGCTGAAAATCACAGTGCTGGTAAGGACCATCTTTTTTCCATCTATATCAGATTGCCTCTCTAGAGTAATCCCCAGGCCCACCTCGGTCAGAGAGGAAGCTGGGGGAAGCTGGGCCAGCCTCGCCAGGAAATTGCAGGCCATGCCATGGAAGCCGGTGATCATCCTACTTTGGCAGCGCAAGCCACCCAGGAGCTATTCTGTGGAAGGAATTGGAAGCTCCATTTTCTAAAAACAGGGGAGGAAGAGATGGTTGGCCACTGATTTCAGCTACTGATTAGTAAATTCGGCTGGCTAAAGTATAACCCTAAGAACTGCTAAAGCTTGAGCCTTTCCAAGTCAGAAGGAGGCCGGTAGCCACCATTGACTCCACCTCCAGCATGAGGGGAAGCCGGGCTGACTGAAAATCAGTGAAGGAGAGACTTGTTTCTTTCATCCAGAATGGCCTGCAGCCCTAGCCTAGGCTTCAGCCCCACCTCTAGCTGGGAGGAAGCTGACAGACCCTGCACCAGCCTATCCAGGTAACTGCAGGTACATTTAGCTGGAACAGACTGAATAATTAGAAATCTACTGGGGCAGCTGTGGTCATCTTGGACCTCCACTGCATAGATTGCTGCCTACCCCTGCAGCTCCATCTCTGCCCCAGGCAGGGGAGCAAGGGACCTGAAGCTTCATCAGTCTCTCTGGGCAACTAAAATCTAGGCCTGCATGACTTGGATTATTCCACACAGCTGTGATTCTGTCCCTACCCCTGGCAAAAGAGAAAGTGGGGAGAAACTTCATTGGTCTTTGGGGTAATGAGGGTAGCTTGAGCCTCCACAGCTTATAAAATCAACTACATCCTTGGCTCCTACTACACCACCAGCAAGGGAGAAAGGGCAGGAAGCCCTAAACTAAAGAGAAAAATTGCACCCATAATAAATACTCTAGTAAGCCAGATGCCAAGACACCAACAAAAAAATGACAATCCACACCAAGAAACAAGAAGATCTGGCCCAGTTAAAGGAACAAGATAAGCCTCCAGATGACATAAAGAAGTTGAGACAACTAATCATAGATGTTCAAACAAATCTCCTTAATAAATTCAATGAGATAGCTAAAGAAATTAAGAATATTAAGAAGATATTGGATGAGCACAAAGAAGAATTTTAAAGCATACATAGAAAAATAGCAGATCTTATGGGAATGAAAGGTGCAATAAATGAAATTAAAAATACACTGGAATCATATAATAGCAGATTTGAGGAGGCAGAAGAAAGGATTGGTGCGCTTGAAGAAATGGCCTCTGAAAGTGAACATACAAAAGAACAGATGAAGGAAAGATCGGAAAAACTTGAACAAGATCTCAGGGAACTAAAGGATAGCAGGAGAACACGCAAACATTCATGTCGTGGGTGTCCCAGAAGGAGAAGAGAAGATAAAAGGAGCAGAAGGAATATTTGAAGAAATAATGGTAGAAAATTTCCCAACCCTATTGAAGGACATAGATATCCATCTCGAAGAAGCATGACATACTCTCATCTGAAAAAATCTGAAGAGACCAACTCTGAGACACATACTGATCAGAATGTCAAATGCCAAAGACAAAGAGAATTCTGAGAGCAGCAAGAGAAGCAATGCATAACACATAAGGGATACCCAATAAGATTAAGTGTTGATCTCTCATAAGAAACCACTGAGGTAAGAAGACAGTGGTATGAGATATTTAACGTACTGCAAAAGAAAAACTTCTAGCCAAGATTCATATATCCAGCAAGATTGTTTTTCAAAAATGAAGGCAAGTTTAGAATATTCACAGATAAACAGAAACTGAGAGAGTTTGTAACCAAGAGACTTGCTTTTCAGGAAATACTAAAGGGTGTGTTACAGCCGGAAAAGAAAAGACAGGAGAGAGAGGTCTGGAAGAGAGTCTAGAAATGAAGATTATATCAGTAAAATAACTAAAAGTGTCAAAAAGATGGTGAAAATAAAATATGACAGATAAAACCCAAATATTCAGGAATAAACTTAACCAACAATGTAAAGCACTCGTACTCAGGAAACTACAACTCATTGTTAAAAGAAATTAAAAAAGACCTAAATAATTGGAAGAACATTCCATGCTCATTGATTGAAATACTAAATATCATTAAGATAACAATTCTACTCAAATTGATATACAGATTCAATGCACTCCCAATAAGAACTCCATCAGCATTTTTAAAATAAATGTGAAAATATGATTGTCAAATTTATTTGGAAGGGTAAGGGGTCTGAATAGGCAGAAACATCTTAAAGAGGAAAAACGATTTGGAGGACTCTCATCTCCGGACTTTAAGTTTTATTATCTGGCTACAGTGGTAAAAACAGCATGGTACTGACATAAAGACAGATACATAGACCAATGGAACCGAATTGATGGCTAAAAAGCAGACCCTCACATCTATGGTCAAGTGATTTTTGACTAGCCTGTCAAACTTCCACAGCTCAGGTAGAACAGTCCATTCAACAAATGGTGCTGAGAAAATTTTATATCCATAGCAAAAGAAGGAAAGATGAGCCCTATACAAAAAATAACTCAAAATGAATAAAAAACCTAAATATAAAAGCAAAAATCATAAAGCTTCTAGAAGAAAATGTAGGAAAATATCTTCAAGACCTGGCGGTAGGTGGTGGATTCTTAAAGGAGGTAAGAGGGGGACTGAGATGGACTACTGATATTTAATGTATGCAGAAGTTTTAATAGCTTTACTGTAAAAGTGTGGAAATGTACATAGTTGATGGTAACACATTATAGTGAGTAACAGCTGGTTTATA
>JAQZBX010107130.1:0-10682 GCA_029593785.1 Cabassous unicinctus
TGGTAAAAGCCAATGTAAAATCCCAAGGCCATGGAAAATCCAACTCAAGGTACCATAAGAGGTACTTTCTCACCAAAGTTAGCTGCCATATGTTCAAGCAAGATGGAACGTGATCTTGGTCAGGTTTCAGCCTTCCCCTCTGGGCTTCCTATATCATTCACTCTTTTCCCAATGTCAGCTGTAACTTATCAGGCAAATGCTCCATCTCTTCCTGGGGCTTTAGCTGTTGAGCCTTCTAATTTTGGCCACATGGCAGGATCAAAACAAAAAGTTCTCTCCTCTTTGTGCATTCTTGAGTGAGTGTACATTTATATCGATCCACCAAAGGGTGGGAACCCAACCTGAGTTATGCCTTACTGACATGATCAAATCAAACCCTAATTTTAACAGGTAATTTAATCAAGGGCCCCTCAATGAATATAATCAAAGGGTATCATAAACGGTACAATAAATTGGTTTACAAACATAATATTTCTCTTTTGGGTATTCATAAATAATCTAAAACAGTCATACTCTATATTTTTGTATTTCCATTGTCATTACCTTTGTAATTACAAATGAAACAAACTAATAATAGTTTGTTTACCTATTACTAACTTAAATTACATGATATGCAAACTTTTTTTTCTGTACATCAATATCTGTTCCCCTTTGTTATTTTTCTCAGATATCTTTATGAATTAGTGTTCATTAACATAGATTTTATATGTTATTTTACATAGTTGTCTAGGTCATAGAAGAGAAATGTGGTTACAAACAAAACTTGATTAATACAGGGTTTTATATTTACCTATGTAGTTGTCTTTATCAATGTTCTTTATTTCTTCTTATAAATTAAAGTGACTGTGTAGTGTAACAGTGTAACTTAATTTCAGCCTGAGGGACTCGCCTTTAGCATTTCTTGTAGGGAAGATATGGTAATGAGCTCTTCAGCTTTTGTTTACTTGTAAATGTCTTAATTTCTCCTTAATCTTTTTTCTTTTGATTTACTTTATTTATTTTTTTAAATAATTTTTTAAATTTTTTTAAAGATACTTTGATTACAAAAATGTTAAACAAAAATTGTAGGGATTCCATTGTGCCCCACCTCCCACTCTTCCCACAACCTTCCACATAAATATCCTTCATTAGAGTGGCACATAACCTGCAATAAATATACACATCTTAGGGCTTTGCCACTAAGCAGGGACCGTAGTTCACATTGTAGACCACACTCTCACCCACACAGTTCTGCATGTTATATGCTGATATAAAATGGCCTATATCTGTCATTGCAATGTCACTCAGGATCATTCCCAAGTCCTGAAAAATCCCCTGTATTACAAATGCTTTTCTCTCTCCTTGCCCCCAAAGCATCTGGTGGCCACTGACTCCGCATTAATGTTGTAATTACTTCCATTGCGTGAATCACAATATGTCTATAACAGAATGCCAGTAAGTCCACTCTAGTCCATAGCTCTTCCCCCAGTCCTGAGGAGTCTGGGATGGTGATGTCCACTCCACTTCCACGAGACAGTGTGCTTATATCCCATGGATAAGATGGATAGAATTATCCTGCCTGCAACTCCAGATGCTCTCCATTTCCTGAGATGGCCGTTGTCCATCATCGTCTCCTCACCAGGTGACTTGGGTGAGTCCATTGAGCTGTAGAGTAGGAGTTGCGCTTCACTGAGATTGTGGGCCCACCTGGCACATGAACAGCCCGGACTCCAGTCTCTGGAAGTACACCTACAAACTCTGGCACCACATATTGGTTTGAATAGAAGGGACAGATGGACCATGTGCAGGGAAGACATATTTTGGTCCAAATCTGTCACTCTCAGGAGCAAGGATTTCATAGTTGGGCTCAATAATAAGGCATGAAACTCCTGGACTCTCCACCCTGATTTCAGACCTGGGTGTCTCCAGAGCTCTCAGGAGCCCCTCTGTTTGGGGTGATATCCACATTGGAAGCCTATGAGGTCCTATTGAGATGTGCATAAGTGTTATTACCTCTGGGATAACCTCCAGACTCACTTTGAAGTCTCTTAACCATATGAACTCATTTGTCTTTATGTTTCCCCCCTTTAAATCGAGGTTGTTTTCCAGTCATTTTGCACATTGACACTTGTTAGTAATTCCTCGTTGTCAGAGAGGCTCATCCCCAGAGCCTTGTCCAACTCTTGGAGGAAGGTAATGCATTGTTATGCTGAGTTTGGCTTAGAGAGAGGCCACATTTGAGCAACAAGGAGGCTCTCAGATGGCAACCCTTAGGCACCCCATAACAATAGGCAAAGTTTCAATTTCAAGAGCCAAGACTCATAAGGCTAGTCATCAATAACAAGAGCCCATTAATGGATCATCCTCCTTTGCCCGACACTGCCCCTGCCTGGGGGACTGTTGCTACTCCCTCGGAGAATATGGCAGAGCACTCCAGGATGGGAATTAAATATTCTCTCATTTATTGAGTGGTTCTCCACCCACAGTGACCATGCCCCATGAGCATTTGAACAACTTTATATACCTTTTATTTATGTTCAGATGAACTTCCTCCCTGCACCCCCCACCCCTGACAACTCCCACCAATGATCCTCTCCCACCCCAGTTGTAACCCTTCTGTGATCCAAAGCTTATTTAAAGATGAAGCCAATACAATAGCCAAATACAATTAATAAGAAAATGAAATAATGATGTTTAAATGTAAGAGATAAAATACATGAAAACTTCAAATAAATAAATAAATAAATAAAATTAAAGGATTAGATTATTCAAAAAATGAGAAAAAAAATTTAAAATTTTTTTTGACATTTTTCCTCTTATCACTGCAATATCTGGTTTCTAGTCTGTACTGGCACCTTCCCCCTCTCACTCACCAGTGTCTCACTATTTTTCAGTTAATTTTCAAAGAAGTTTTAGGTCACAGCAAAGTCACACACAGAATACAAGACACTCTCATACACCCAACCTCCTCCCCCTTTCCTCACCCCAAATTAAAACCTTTTTGTATGTGGATGGTAGCTTTGTTATAACTGATATACAGATAGTGAAACATAGCTACTAAATATTGTCAATGATTTACAGTATGGTTTACATTTTAGATTGTACACTTTTATAAATTTTGATGATATTTATCATGTCCTGTTTCCATCACTGTAAGGTAATGAAAAACATTTCCACTGACCCCTAAATACCCCGTTTAATCTATTCTGTTCCTCCCTCCCCACCTTCCCTGGGCCCATGAAGACCCCATGGCTTGGCTCATTGGATGACAAGATTCAAAGTTACATGCAACAAGATGTGATGACATACTGGTTTGTCCTCCACTATTAGGAACCACCCTAGCTCTTAAGAGATGCCTTCCTGTCTATTTTTGAGCAAATCAGTTGTACAAGAAAGAGAAAGAGAAGAGAAAGTTATGAGCCATCACCCATATGGATGTAACCTAAGGTAAAGTGATAGAGTGTAGTTGTGTATTGAAGGGATAGGACAGGATGGTAGTGATATATTGGGTTGCATGGTGCAGGGTTGACAGTAGGGTAGATTGGGAAAGGTGGGTTAGAATACCCAGGATTGATTTACTTTATTTATTTATTTTCTTCTTACCCCTTTGTTGTTTTTCACTTGCTGTGTCTGTTTGTCTTCCTTTTTTCTTCAGGAGGCACCAAGAGACAAACTCATGACCTCTGATGAGGGAGGGAGGTGTCTAATCACTTGAGCCACTTCTGTTCCCTGCTTTGTTGTGGCTCTCATTATGTTTTATCTCCCCACATCTCTTGTTGAGTCATTTTGTTGTGTCGGCTTGCCATGCCTACCCAAAGTGTCAGGTCACCATCTTCTTTAGGAGGCACCAGGAACCTCTGTTTCCTGCTTTGTTTTGTCTCTCATTATGTTTTCTCTTCTTGTGCTTTTTGTTGTGTTCGCTTACCACACCTGCACATCACACCAGCTCACTCTCTTTATTAGCAGGCAACAGGATCTGAATCAGTGACATCCCATTTGGTAGGCAGGAGCCCAGGCACCTGAAACATATATGTTTCCCTCTCGTTCATTTTTGAAAGAATTTCACTGGATGTAGACTTCTTTGTTGACTTTTTTTTTATTGTGGGTAAAATTCAAATTTTTCATAATACATACCAATATTTGTAAAATGATGTATAAATATATATGCATATATGTGCATTTGCTTATGTAAATGTTATTATATATATATATACATATATTTTTTTAAAGGTGCTTAGATTACCTAAATATTACTCAGAAATTACAGGGATTCCCATTTTTCCACCTTCCACACCTCCCACAACATCCCTCATCAACATCCTTCATCAGTGTAGCATATCACCCGCAATGGATATACACATCCTGGGGCCTTGCCACCAAGCATAGACCACAGTTCACATCATAGACCACCCTCTCTCCCACACAGTTCTGCATGGTATATGCTGATGTAAAATGGCCTATATCCTTCGCCACAACGCCACTCAGGACAACCCCCAAGTCCCATAAAAGCCCCTGTATTTCAACTGCCCCTCTCCTCCCTGCCCCGAAAACGTCCAGTGGCCACCAGCTCCACCTCATTGTTTCAAATTCTCCCATTGCTTGAATCACAATATGTCTACAACAGAACACCACCAAGTCCACTCTAGTCCATAGCTCCTCCCTCAATCCTGAGGGGACTGGGATGGTGATGTCCACTCCACCTCCAAGTGAGAGAAGGCTTATATCCCATGGATATGGTGGATGGGATTATCTTGCCTGCAGCTGCAGGCCCTTTCCGTTCCCTGGGATGGCCGTTGCCCATTGTCGTCTCCTCGCCAGGTGACTTGGATGAGTCCATTGAGCTGTAGGGTAGGAGTTGCAGCTCCACCGAGATTCCAGGCACAGCTGGCACATAGGTAGGCCAGAGACTCCAGGCCCTGGAAGTACACCAAAAACTCCAGCATCATATATAGGTTTGAATAGAAGGGACTGATGGGCCATGTGCAGGGAGAACTTATTAGTCTCCAACTCTGTCACTCTCAGGAGCACAGATTCCAAAGAGGAGCCCACTAATAAGGCATCAATATCTGGTGCTATTCCCACTTATATAGGACCTGGGTGTCTCCAGAGGCCTCAGGAGCCCCTCTGTGTGGGGTGATATCCACTTTGTTGACTTTTGATTTTCTCTTTAATCACTTTAAATATGCCATTCTACTCTCTCCATGATTTCTGATGAGAAACATTATTGGGGATCCCTGTATATTATAAGTCAATTCTTTCTAACTGCTTTCTAAATCTACTCTTTTTATTTGGATTTTGACAATTTCACTCTAATGTGTCTTGCAGTAGATTTCCAAGGGTGTATCCCACTTTATGTTTCTGGAGATTTCTGGACATGGATGTTCAAGCCTTCCATCAGATTTCAGGATTTTATCCATTGTTTCTTGAAATGCTATTCCCGCCCCTTTTCTCCTTCTTGTTCTTTTTGAACTCCAATGATGTGTATGTTGGTACACATCATGGTCTGCCAATGATCCCTCAGGCTGTATCCATAGTTTTTCACTTTTTACTATCTGCTACACATACCAGATAATTTCAATTGTCTTTTCTTCCATTTCACTGATCTTTTTTCCACCTGTCCAATCTGCTGTTGAATTCAATTAATGGGGTTTTCATGTCAATTATTGTACTTTGCAGCACCCAAATTTCTGTTTGGTCCTTTTTTTGTAATTTTTACCTATTTTGTCCATACACTGCTTTCCTAATTTCCTTTAGTTCATTTCCTATGGGTCCTTTTTCTCATTGAACTTATTTAAGGTGGTTGATTTAAAGACATTTCCTAATAGTTTCAATGTATGAGTCCCCTCTGGGACAGTTTCTGGCAAATTCTTGTTCCCCTGTGAATGGCCCATAGTTTCTTGCTTTTTGTTTGTTTTGAAATTTTTTTTGAATATTGGACATTCTAAATATTAGGTGTTATTACTCTTGAAAGCTAATCATTTCACTTCTCTGGTGTTGTTAGGTTGTTTGTTTGTTTTTGTTGTTGTTGCTGTTATTGTGTGCTGGAGGCATCAAGTTGTGACTTTTCCTAATTATTTTGCTCACAAATGGGAATGGAAAGAGAAAATAAGAAAAAAAATACCTTGTCTCTTTATGACTTGACAGCCTTTATTCTCAGAAATATTGGAGAAAATGTATGACCTCACAGCAGTTCCCACCAAGAAATCTGATGTAGGTAATCAAAAGCAGTAAAAGTTTATCAGACCATATCTCCCTGGAGTTTGGAGGACTAGGTCTTTATGTCCCAAGTGGGATCTGCTAGCTGCCCCAGGAACCTGTAATGCAGTTCATACTACTGTCTGTCACATGGTTGAGGTATGGTGATGGTAACTCCTGAACAAATGGTAAAATTCACTGATATTTACTGCAGTTTGCCAGCCTGTTCCTCCAGCTCTTTCCTGAATGCTGCACAGTGTTCCACTAGACTCCAGAGTTTCAAAATAGTTGACTAAGATGGTTCCTACTAGTTAAATAGTTGTTTTAGAGGGTTGAATTATCCAAGGAGCTTCCTACTCTGCCATCTTCCCTCAATACTCTCTCAATTTTTGATGGTGAGATATGGGTGTCTCCAACTATTATTTTGAATTGTTTATCCTGTATTTGCATTCAGTTTGAAGCAATAGCACCTTGTGGTTAAAGCCATGGCTCTGATTCAGAACCTGATATGAGTACAGGAAATGCCACTTCCCAACTGTGAAGTCTCTGCAAATGTGACTCCTCTTTCCCTAAATTTCTTCATATAGAAAGCAGAGACACATGAGAAAATGAGTGTGCAGTCCTGGCCTGTTGCAGTTCTATAGTATCTGGCTGAGCAAGAAGTATGTGATGAGATTCAATTTGGGAACTTTGAGGCATTCGTCGTGCTAGAAAGGAAGCTCCCATCTGTCTTCACCACTGTCTACCTAGGGTCCAGCACACTGCATGACACACAGTAGGTATGCCAAAATGATTTGTTGAAGGAAAAGATTCTCGGGCCCTTATTAAAGTAGTTCAAACATGTGGATCAATTTGGAAATGGGCAAAATCAGCTATTTTTGTCATTTTGAATCCTTAATTATCTATAGGCTGCCAAAATAGAGGTGAATCAAAAAGCTTCAAACTGGCTCAATACTTTTGTGTATAAAGATTTATATAGGTCAGTAATGGGGTGGTGTTGGTAAGCAGGGGACTTGGAAGGGCCTAAAAGTGTCTAAGAACTGTGGAACAGGGAAGAGCAGCCTCCAGGTTGGCAGATATCAGCATTGAGGATCAAGCCCACCTGTGTGTGGGCCTTTGGCAAAATTTAATGTGGATGAAGCCACCAGAGATGCTGTGTCCATGTGGGTCACTTGAAAAATGTTGCTGTCTTGTCAGGTTATGTGGACAAAAACTTGATGGATTGCTGCATGCAAGCTTGGTACCGACCCAGAAAGAAGAGTGAGGGATGAAGAACTTCATTTTTCTATCTATAATTGTTGACCTCATGTGCTTGGTAACAGAAACATAATTTGCCCCTTCTTGTCCCAGAGTGTGGGAGGTGAATTTCAGGTCTGACTAATAAAGGTCTATCTGGACTTCACAGCTCATTTGTTGCACATCTCCAATGAGAGAAGTATATGCTGTTCTCACTGCAACCCTCCTTCCTAGCACCATTCCTCATATCCTTCTACCCAGACTCCTCTCATCTCTTTCCTTCCAAGCCATGTACACCACTTCTGGGGAGGAAACATGTGGGGAGACCCATGCAGGAACATCAGAAGCAGGTAAAATGTCTGAAATCAGAACTCAGGCAGGAGGCACCTCCCACATCCAAGGCCCTCTCTGCAGGCACTTGCCCTATTACAAGGTGGACAGAGGGACATGCAGGTGTGGAGCTGTCTAGGGAGATCCTACTGCTTCATGCTCCATCTACCTCTCCTTAACCTTTGGGGTGCTAATGCCTCCACCTGGGGAAATCTTCAAGGGAGTTCCTGACTATTTTTTCTGCCTGCCAACAACACCTTGACCCCACAGGGGGACCCCACTTCTCCCCACCAACCCCCCCAGACTTTTGCTGAACTTACATCTTGGCTCAGGCTCTTCCATATTCAAAGGTGACTAAATGCAAGAATCGGTCCCAGCCAGGGTGATTTGCACAGGAGTGTGTTGGGCAGACACAATCAGGATGCCTACCTAGTCTTCTGACCTTCCTTGTGCCTTGTAAATGGTCCTTCCCAAAGGACATTTTTTCCTGGGTTCTTGTCATTATGTAGCTCCTCTTTCTCCTGGACCAAGATCCAGTTTGCTGATTTCCTCTCCACAGTCTGAGCATAGGTTCTTCCACATCTTGTGCACTCTGAAGGCCATACTTGGGCAAGCGAGCATCAAGTTGAGCCTCATATTGAGTGCTAGATCTGCTACTTGCAAACCAGAACCATCTGGGGGAGAGAGGTCATTGCACTGTGCTAAGGACCCTCCAACCATTGTGCAAATCTATGCATGTTCTAGATGCTTAGGAAATTTTATTAACTAATTCCTATGGACGATAAGGTTTGTATGGTGTAAATGATGGTGACATGTTGGGGCTGTTGTGATAAAGTTGAAATCAGTTTTGCAGGGAAATTGATCACTGCTTATTTTTATAAATCAAAATCAATCTCTACAAAAGCAGTTGGTTCAGTTAGGAATTAGAGATGTAGCTGAAGATTACTCATAATCTAAATAAATTTTTAAAATTGATCAGATTCTTAAGTGATTGAAATTCCACTGCTTTGTCTATCATGTGAAATATTTAATTGTCAGAGATTAAAAATATGCATTCATTGATAAAGCTGAAGAACACTAAGTTATTTTGAAAATTATTATGAACCCAGTGACTGTTTGCAAAGGTAAGAACCACTTTAAATTAATAATGGCCCATTTCTCACTTGTTTTATAAGTTTTTGCCATATTTTCTGAAGTTGGTTTTTAATATAAATTGCTAGTTTTTTTTAAACAATTTGTTGAAGTATATCATTCATACATGAACATACATTAACTATAAGTGTTCAGTAAACATTTTGAACTTATAAAACAAACATTCATAACATCATACAGGGCTCCCACACATCACACCACCACAAATACCATGCATTGTTGTGAAACATTTGTTAAAAAATTATGAAAGAGCATTGTCAATGTATTACTACTAACTATAGTCTGTATCTTACTCCCCTACACGTTTTTAAAAGGCTTTATTTATCTATTTACTTACTTTTCTCCATTTTCACCCCTCCCCACAGTTTTTGCTGTTTTTGTGTCCATTCACTGGGCAACTCTTTGTTCCATTTCCTGCCCTCTCTTCTCATCTCTCTCCTCCTGTCCTCACTGGGACTCGATCCTCAGAACCTCTGATGTGGGAGAGTGACATCCTACCACCTGTGTCACCCTAGTTCCTGGTTTTTCAGCATGTCTTGTCTTGGCTCTCTTTTGTGTCACTTTTCTGTTATGTCATTGTGTGTGGCTAGCAGGACCTGATGGTGCACCAATGCGTGGGGCCCAGCAGTGCACCTGCGCATTGGGCCAAGGGCTCATCTGCTCACAGGGTCTGGGAGGCTCACCCACACATGGGGCCTGGTGGTTAATATGCCTTCTATAGTTTTCTGTTTTTTATTTTTACTGGAAGGTCCCGGGTATCAGATCCAGGTCCCTCCTTATGGGAGACAGATGCCCAACCACCCAAGCCACATCTGTCCCCCTGCTATATCTCTTAAGGTTGACCAAGATACCTAGAGTTATAGTCTTTTCCCATACAGGATGGTCATATAATAAATCAGGCTTATTTTATCACCAACATTCCAAAAATCAGACTTAGGGAGAAAAACTGGGACACATGCATGGTTTCTAATACAGTGAATGTTTAGCCTACACTGAGTATCACAAAATCAGGGCAGCAAGAATATTCACATGCTAGGTTTTCTTTGCCTATATTATTGTCACATGTCCAAACACCAGGCATGTTGTAAGGATACCACTAGCAGATACCCAGTTAATCAATTTTTTCCCCAGTTAATCAATTTTGAACATTTTGGTCACCCGGGGGAGACTGCAGCCTGTGAAGAGCTCACTGTCCCATCAACCAGGCTGGCTGCAATGTACCTAGCTCCACATCCTTCTTCTCTGAACATCCTGAAGGGTGACATGATGCCTGCCCCAGAGCTGGGGACTACTCTGCTGAGATGCTAGGGTATGAGACTAGGCCTGTGTACACTTACAGTCACCACTCCTTGTAATTCCAATACACCATCTGATGCAGCCCCAAAGGGCAGGTCAGTGTGCCTCCTGTAGTCTACAGAAACTCATCATTTTGCTGACCCTTAAAATCTGAGTGACTGAAAACCTCATCTTATCAAGGTTGACGTCTTCAGTGGCAAGTCCTATGACAGCATACACCCTTGATAGGATGTGATGAGAAGGTCACTTTTCCACTGGATTACTCCTCCCAAACCAACAAACTCAGTCTAATCACAATCAGAACATCAGATAAATTTCCATAGTGGGGCCTTCTACAAAGTCCCTGACTGGTCCTCCTACAATGATCAAGGTCATCAAATGAGGATAGTCTCAGAAACCATCAGTGCCAAGCAGAGCCCATGGGGACATGACACCTAAATGTCATGTGGTGTCCAGAATGCATGCTGAGATAGAAACGAGACATTTGGGAAAAC
>JAQZBX010107131.1:0-10683 GCA_029593785.1 Cabassous unicinctus
TGATTTAGGGAATATTATAAAGGTAGCAGTATTAACTAAGCATATTGTTAAAATATGTCTTCAGTAAAGAGAAAAAGACCCTTGGCCAATAAATCAAATTTATTCTCAAGAAAAGCATATTAATCTTATTTATTTAAAATATATATTTACTAATACTATCCACCTTTTAATTACCGTATTAACTGGGGCAATTGATGGAGAAATTGATCCATTAACTGGGTGGTCATTTTCTAAATAATGAAGAATTAACTTCATATAACCAGCAAGAGCTTAACAAGTAACAGTTCTCTCCACACAACAAGTAGTTTATCCATAAATGCTTCTGAAAAATTATTATTTAGAATCTGTCTATGGATCTCTTTATTCCTCAATTTTATTCCTGTGGTCTGTTTGATTATCTCCTTCACACTTGCAAAGTAAATGTGAACCCCTAAAAGCAGAGAGAATGAAAAAATATTCTGCATTCATTCTCTGTCATTGGTGTTAAGTGTACCAACTCTGGTATTACTCTCAGGCATTTATTTCTACTACACAGGCCCCAAAAAGCAGGGAAGAGCCTCCCTCTGAGGACTTAATCATTGTTTCTGTCTCAGACTACAGATGAAAGTTCTATTTTTGTACTATCATTTTTTTTTTTCTGTTACTGTAGCTTTTAAAATTTCACACAAATTTTGTTTCTACACAAATATATAATTAAACTGTACTGGAGACAAAACCAAAACCAACATTCTAATGAATATATACCAAGTGGTCAAAGTATATTTTATGGCCCCTAGACATTAGACATAATGTACTTTATGACCTTATACCACTTATCATTCAGTACCACATATACTAATTATACATATTAATAACACATTGTAACTTGCAGAGGAAAAGAGAGTCTCACACTGTGCTGGCTCTCAATCTCTTCATGCTTCTGTTGCAGGGCCTGGGAAGCCCGAATGGAGTCTCCAATCCCCCACTGGGCTCTTAGTTGTTCTGATCCAGGTCCTTCAAGCCAGTTCACAACCTATAAATTAAAGTTGAGATTAAATTTTAAAATAATCAAAAGCTTTTCAAACTTTCATCCTAATTGCTTTTCCTATCCAAGTTCCTGAGAATTTTTAATTTAAATTAATTCCTTAAATCCTGTTGCATAATAAGCAGTAATCGTTACCCATTGCCTATTGGAACTATGGAGGCATTGTGTGACAAGCTTGCCATACCTAAATTTGGAAGGATGTAAACTGTTTTACCTTAGGCTTTCAGCTATCAAATAATGTGCCAGACTAAAAGAAATTTGGAATGCTCCTATAAAGGAGAATTAGAAATTAGTTTATGATATAACAGAATCAGAGAACTATAGGATTTAAAGTTAGGAGGGACATCAGAAATGACATCAAACATGTCATTCGATGTTCTTATCAAACATGTAAGAAAACCGAGTTCCAGAGAGTAAGTGACTTACCCAAGGTAATATAATCCATTAATGAAAAACTAAGCCTAAAAGCTTTGAACCTTGACTCAGTCTAATGTTCTTCACAAAGTATTGACAAAATTAAATGAATTAATTAATACCATACAAAGTAAAAGTACTGTCTGTCTCACTTTGGAAAGAAAATTAAAATCTAACTATAGAATTACACTATTGCAATATACTGTGGGGGTCTTCTTAGGATCAACTAAACATTCAGACCCAGCAGACCATCAGAGTCCACTGGCACCAGTCTACTAAGAAGGATGTAGGGGGGAACCACAGTTTGCCAGGATGGCATTCCTCTTCTGCCGAGTCCCTGCGGCAGTCTAACAGTTCAGGTGTAAAGGATGAGATCCAGATGGGGTGGACAAGGGACACTCTCATAAACCTCATGCCTTACTGGGGCGATGCCTGTTATAATGAACAAAGTTATGCCTTCCTATCAAGAATTAATAGTTATTAATACTTAAATACTTATTCAAGTATTAATAGTTCTCCTAGTCCAGATATAGTTTAGCAATCAGGAGTAATTTTTACTATAAGCAATGATACCTTGTAAGATAGTTGACATTCCAATTTTTATTAGGTTTTCATTCCAATATTTAATCAGGTTTTTAGGGGAACAAAGCTAGGTAGTTAAATTTTTTTTTATTTTGTTAACTCTTCATCCACAATCACATATACTCTAAAACTACATAGTCACTTTGAAGTAATTTCAACAGAAAAAATAATATTACCAAGCTTTATCTGTTACTAACTTAGAATAAGGAATTCAAGAGTAGATGCATGGTTAGGCCCCAAGTTTAATCTTAAGATAGCTCTCAAAACGTGAATAAGGATATCTCTGCAGCATAGTATTATAGACCCAGTGGACAGACTTCCTTAGAACTTTCTAAAGAGCACTGTGGATCCATAGTGCATGTCTGCTACTACCAAGTTAAAATATATTCATTTTTAAATCTAACAGTTCATAGTCTTTTTTATAATTATATACCACATCCTAGGGGAAAATCATGCATATTTCCCCCCATTAATTTTTCACTTGTGCCTATTCTCAGACAAGTAATGTCTATCCTGTATTTGCTACAGCATTAAAGTACAATATTATGCTTATTTTTCATGTTCCTACAGTTATAATTTTCAATGGTTTCAAATCTCCTTTTGAAGATCTCCAATCTTCCCTTCTTCCTTCCCTCCTTCCTATCCATCCATCATTCATCCAACCAATTTTTATTAAGAGGTAAGTAAATAATGTATAACTTTAAGTAAATATGGTATCTACTTTCAAGAACCCAATTTTTATTATTGGGCATATAGAATGTTTCTGATTTCCAGCTATTCTAAGTAATGCTATGATGAACACACACACACACATGCACACACACACAAACACATAGAACATTTTTCTCTAAATCTGTACTGTTTTCCCAGGAAAATTCAATAGAAAAGATCTTGGGTCAAATGATGATATGTTAATGGTTGTGAATATACATTAAAAAATTGCTCTCTAAGAAACTCATTTCTATTTGAACACCCAAGTAATGAAGGTTTTAACTGTACAATAACTACTGTTTTAAAAATACTTCTGCTTTTAAAATACTTTTGGAAGGGTTGGGATTAGGATCCTGTTTTCTGTTAGACTTGTGAAAATTTTCACTCTTTCACAAAAAAGAAAGGTAAGCAGTAAGGTCTGGAGAACACAATAGACATGAGTCAGAAGTAGGTCTAAATTCTGACTCTGCTCCAACTAGTTGTAAGACTTTGTGGTTCCTCATCTTTATAATAGTGTTAATGATACCTACCATACAGGACTGTTTTCAGGGTTATACCAGCCATTATTATATGACGATATTTAGCAAATATACAATATTAATAGTTGTTAGCCCCTTTGCTTTCCCCAGTTTTCCTGTAGCCTACCCCCTTCTCTTTATTCACACTTGTTTATAAAGCTTGTTTCACATCTGCATTTTACAATAAGATCCCTGGGTTTTTAAGGAAGTCCCTGAACTAACTTTTAGTCAACACTTTACAAAAAGTAAAACCAAAAAAGGTTTTATGAAGCTTATATAAATGTTTTAAAACTATTTTCCATTTCCTTTTTGGGGAATCCATTGCTTCTTATCTATTACTATGTATAATAAATATGGATGCATAAATACAGAGATATATGATCTTTAAGTATTTTAAATAATTAATGTAGTTAATGAAATAGTATAATTGTTTCACTAGAAATATCTAAATTCTAAAAATAAGGGGAGAATGAAAGTATCTCAAAAATTTTTAGTAGTAACTATACATATTGTTTTTAAAAACATATGAGATCATTTAAAATATGTGAACTATGATTTCAGAAAACTCTAGAAACAACAGAAACAGATTAATATTAAATCATGATACCTGGGGAAAAACAATTCATTAGCATGAAATTTTCAAAAAGCCACAAATATCAAAATAAATTTTAAATAAACCAAACACATCTACTTGGCACATACACACGAAACTCTGATACACAGTAATGTGCACATATAGCTTTAACGTATGTTGAAAATAATTTCCCTAAGTATACATCAGTAACGATGACATAGTAAACATATGACTATTTCTAATAAAAATGATGCAAATTGAGGTTGGTACCCCAGTAAACAAGTCTATTTAAATGCATTAATGATGTCAGTTTGCCAAACTAGATTATAAAACTTAATTTCAATCAGGACATCGTGTTTTGTCAATCTGAATATTAATTTACTACAAAAAACAGTTCCATGCCCAATACCAATCCATTTCAATGTGACCCCTCAAATGGTTGCATTTATATGCAAAATATAACCAGGGATCCGTACTCTCAAAATCTACCAATGGGTAACATATTTACACAAGCCAAAAGTACATGTGACTACCTACCATTCTTTCATGGACAGACTGATTTCTAAAGACTGCAAAAGAGAATATCCAGAAGTATGTGAAGTCAAATCAGGCAGAAGGGCATGCCAAGCAAATGGCCCTATCTGACCTGGAGAAAGAGTATGGGGAACTAAGAGCATAGCCTCCAGCTACTTTCTATCTATGATTCCGCTCTACAAAGGAAGAAAAACAAATGATTCCAGAAATAACATTTGCAGTGCTAGCAGTAATCTCTGCCTACAATAAATAAGAATAACGGTAGCACATTTCAGTGATGTGACATTGTCTCTTAAATCAGAAGACTGTGAAAATTGTTAATGGTAGCAGCAGCAGCAGTATGAAAAACCTCTGCCTACAACACAATCTCTAAAGCTACCAATTTGTGACATAACTATCACAGTTATTACCTACATAGTTTATCAGGGGTTTTGGCTGCTCTTTTATTATGTTTTCAGTGATAAGTCATGTAAAAACAAAGAAATCTGAACAATTTTCACTAATTTAACATAAGCAGAGATATTGAATTTTATGACTACATTAAACAAAGAAATATTTCTGAATTTGCATCAAATCTGCAAGAATGAAGACAATATTGTTTATGCTGTGTGTTTATGCCGTGATATGATCAATATATATTACCATATAGCAAAATTTAGGAATTCATTTTGGCAAGGGAAATAGATCTTTCCCTGAAATGTGATCTGTGGAAAACGGTGTAAGAATCATTATGTGATGAATATTAATTCTAACCAATCCACTTGTGACCCTCATAAAGAAAATGGAATTGTGAATTTTATTTTTAACAATAATCTCATTATCATCATAAGCAGCATTATAAATATCATCATCATCATCTCCTTTCTCAAGTTTTTTCTTATCCAATTGAGCTGGTCTATCATTTCAAAAACACTTTTGCCAAAACCTTAACTCCCCTGCCCTCTGCTTTTTGACATACCCAATTTTCCCATATAGCAAAGCACAAATACTAAATGAATCCCATCACCCATGTTCTCTGTGCCTGCATGTCAACAGCCAGCCACACTTCGTTAAATAAGGTCACGCAACAGGCCAGAGAAGGTCCACTATAAATTCAAGATCAACACTACCCAAAAACACAACTATATTTCTGTGGTAAACTCACTCTTCTATTCCTCACCAAGAAACATTTTAATCATTTCCACTCCATTCAAACCTCCAATCCTCTTCAACCACCCACCACACCCTGTACCACCAAGCCAAAGATCTCTTACTTTATAAAAAAAGGAACACATCACTCAGGAGCTCCTTCATCTTCCTGATGCCTTACATACAGAGGCCCCTCTGGGCTCATTCTAGCCATCCTTCCTTCTGTTACAAGAGGAGTCCCCCCTCATCCAATCTGAAGATAACCCTTAGATTCCATCTGCTTCCCTCTTGTTAGGAACTTTACAGTACTGATTATTCCTTCTCTTGTACAGTCAACCTCTCCCTTCAAATAGATATTCCCTACCAGCCTTTAAACCTCTTCAAGGTTTTGATTTAAAAAACAAAACAAAACATTACTTGAGTTCTCATCTTTCCTTTGGAGAAATTCTCAGTGTCTATACTCATCGTCACCTTCGCCACACCTCCCTCTCACACCAGTGTTGCTTCTGGTCCTGCCACTCTGTGCTCCATCTCTTACTTAACCTTAAAGCAACATTTGACTAGGTTGTCAACTTTCCCTGAAACGCTTTTTACCCTTGACTACAATGGCATGGAACTCTTCATGTTTTTCTCTTTCATCTCTGTCTTCTTTTCAGGTGTACACTTGTGTACCTCTTCTGTGTTGTGACTAAATGATGGAGTTTCTCAAAGCTCAGTTAAACCATCCTCTTCTCAAGTATTCTCAGTTGCTTCCTGGGCAATGTTCATACATATCAACACTTTTAATTACCATTTGTACACAGATGACAATTATGTCGACAGCCAGGCTTCTCCTCTTTTCTGGACCTGCTCTGGACGACTCACCTACATGTTCTCTTAAATGTTTGAAAGTTATCTCAAATTCAACATGTCTGAAACCTAACTCATCATCTCACACTGCTTCCCACTCACACTCACACCAAAACTTGATCCAGTGTTCCGAAGTGAACAGCACCATCAGCCATTAAATCTTGCAAGCCAAAAATATGATTCAGCCTACATAACTCTTCCTTCCTCTCCCTCACTCTCATTATGCTCCTTTTTGGCACTTGTCACAGTTGCAGTTTTACAAGTTTGTGTGATTATGTATTTAGGGTCCATGATGCTGGGAACCTTGTCTATTTTATTCACCATTATATTCCTGAACCTACCTAGCACAATGTCTTACTATTGTAGACATCCATATTTTTGAACGAATGAACAAATAGATACTATTAATAGAGAACTCACTATGTGCCAGACACTGAACAGTTTATAAAAATTATCATCTTTAATCCTCACAACAGCCCTATTAAATAGGTATCATTCATTATTACTATACTCAATTATTTGAGGAAGAAACTAGGGCATGGAGATCCTTCCCAAGGTCATGGAACTTGGAAGTAGTGCAAGAGGGTTGACCCAGATTACCTGGGTTCAGAACCTGAGTCCAGTACCACTATGCCATTACATCCTTGTGGTTTTCAAAAATAATCTCAATCTACTTAGTTAAAGCTTACCTTGGTTACTACAAGCTATCTTTAAACTTAGGAATAGATCACATAGAAAAATTCTATCTAGAATTTGCTAGGAACTTGGCAGAAATTTAAAAAAAAATAAAATCATTGTTAAAAAAAAAAGAGAAAGATTTTCAAATGAGCCTCAAATTATCTTTTAAGTCCAATATTCAAATTATAAACTTAACTTTACAAAGCTTGAAAAGAGGGACTAGGCAGGAAAGAAAAAAGGAAGAAGGGTAGCCCTAAACATGTAATGGAAAAAATGACACATATTTTTGGGAGGGTTGTATCTGTTTTACTAAATCACTTCTTCCATTTCCTCGTGCCTCTTTTTGTGAGCTTCCAGTAAATATCCAACTTAACCAGGATATTAGCCTTTAGGTTCTGTTCTTGAAAATATGATATTGTCTTCTTTGTCCCCATGCCCATCTTCTAAGGGTGATCAAATGAGTTACAGTAAAGTGCTATACACAGAACTTTAAAGTAAAAAAAAATACATTGGTCTGAAATAGTCAATTTATACTTATATTTATATTTATATTAGTCAGCCAAAGGGGTGCTGATGCAAAGTATCAGAAATCTGTTGGTTTTTAGAAAGAGTATTTATTTGGGGTAGAAGCTTACAGTCACAAGGCTCTGAAGAGTCCAACTCAAGGAACCATAAGAGGTACTTGCTCACCCAAAGTAATTTGCCACGTGTTGAAGCGGCGACATGGCAGGCGATGTCTGTGAGGGTTCAGCCTTCCTCTTAAGGCTCTGTGGTCCCAGCTTCTTCCAATCTCAGTTGTAGGTTGGCATAAGGCCCGGCTCTTTCCCCGGAGCTCATTTCTTTCCAGGCTCAGTTGCTCTAGTCTCTTCACAAGGTCAGCTGTAGACTATCAGGCACTTCTCTCTTCCTGGGGCCTCTGCCATGTCTCATGAGTTGTCTCTTCCTCTGTGTTCTTCTTCTCTGTGTATGTACTTCTGTATAAGAGTCTGTTTTATCAGCCCACCAAGGGGGCTGGGACTCACTCTAATGATGTGGTTAAATCAAAGCCCTAATCTTAACATAATTTAATCAGATGTCTCAGCTGAGTGTGATATAATCAAAGGGTTATCATGCTCGGAGGAACAGACCAGTTTACAAACATCATCAATATCTCTTTTTGGAATTCATAAATAATATCAAACTGTCACAGATACAATAGGATAAAGCCTAAATTTTTTGCCTATAATTCAAGATCTTTCATGATCCAACTCCTTCCTTCAAGTCTTTTTCCCCCATGACTTCCTTATACTGATGTTCATGGGTCCACACACTGTAACTGGAAGGCCAATTCTGGCCCACCTCCTGTTGTAAATAAGTTTTAATGGAACACAGTCATGCTCATTTGTTTACCTAATTTCTGTGGCTGCTTTTGCACTACAACAGATGAGTTAAGTAGCCACAAGAGAGACTGTATAGTCCTCAAAGCATAAAACATTTACTATTTGTACCTTTACAGAAAAAGTTTGCCAATAACTGAACTAGACACTTCTAGACTAAGCTCTAGTTCAATAGAAAGAAATATAACAGCTACCATTAATTGGGTGCTCAGTTCTTTCCAAATACTAGCCTTTCAAAGGAGGTACTGTCACTGCTGTTTTAATTAATGGAAATAGGAAGGTAGGAAAGGAGGAAGGAAAAGAGATAAAGAGAGAAAGGGAAGAAGACAGAATGAGGCTCCCATAGGTGATGTTATTTGACCATAATCAAAAAAGTGAAAGTGAAGTTTCAGATACTGTGTAGTGAAGTTTCAGATACACAGTTTTAGATATTGCTGACTGACTCAACGGCCATAAACTTCTCACTGTGCCTGCTGCTTCCTTTTTCTTGAATAGCCATTGGAATTTCACACTGCTATTCTTTTACTAATGCTATTATTTCTCTTCCACAAAATGACAATTCTACTTTAAAAGTTATCACTGCCTGGTAAAATTGTATACCTTCTTGGAGGACAAGCTCAAGTACTTTCTCCTTTACTAAATTCCTGATTCCCTGGGCCCCTTGTAATAAGTCCTCCTATAAACTTCCATAGCACTTAGTTATGTCTTTGTAACAATTAACATTTTCTCCCCTTAAATTATTCATAGAAAAAAACCAAGTCTACATTTATATACTGTATAAACTCCAGCACAGTGCCTGGCACATAATAAGCACTTTATAAATATTTACCTAATGAATGAATGAATCTACATAAAAACACTGGGGCTAATATGAATTTTTAAAGAAAATATTTAAAAATTTATTTTATCAATAATTCAAATTCAGAATGTAATCTAAATAACAGAAAAGGCTTCCTTTGTATTATTTTTTGGTATTTTTTTAAAAAATACTAGAGAAGTTGTGGGTTTACAGAACAATCATGCATAAAATACAGGATTCCCATATACCACACCACCACCACAACCATGCACTGGTATGGAACATTTGTTACAACTGATGATAGCACATTATATATTCTAGATTCTGACAGACTATGAGTTTGCTTATTCTGTTTCAAATCAGTCAGATCATACAATATTTGTCTTTTTGTGTCTGGCTTATTTCACTCAACATGTGGTCTTCAAGATTCATCCATGTTGTTGCACATATCAGGACTTCATTCCTTTTTACAGTTGAATAATATTCCAATGTATGTATATACCAGGTTTTATTTATCCATTCTTTGGTTGATGGACACTTGGGTTACTTCCATCTTTTGGGAAACCGTGAATAATGCTGCTATAAATATCTGTGGGTAAACATCTGTTTGAGTCTCTGCTTTCAATTTTTTGGGGTATATACCTAGTAGTGGGATTGCTAGGCCAAAATGTACATGTTGATACTTAGCTTTCTGAGGAGCTGCCAAACTGTATTCCACAGCAGCTGCACTATTTTACATTCCCACCAGCAATAAGTGAGTGTTCCTATTTCTCTGCAGCCTCTACAATACTTGTTATTTTCTGTACAGCTTTTCTAATGGGTATGAAATAGAATCTTGTGGTTTTGATTTGCATTTCTCTGATTGCTAATGATGTTGAACATCTTTTCATGTGCTTTCTGACCATTTGTATAACTTCTTTGGAAAGATGTCTGTTCAAGTCTTTTGTCTACTTTTTAATTGGGTTGTCTTTTTGTTGTTTAGTTGAAGGATTTCCTTATACATTCTGGGTATCTTTATTGGATATGTGGGTATATTTTCTCCCATTGGGTAGGTTGTTGTTTTACTTTCATGGTAAAGTCCTTTGAGACAAAAAAAGTTTTTAATTTTGATGTGGCCCCATTTAAATATTTTTTCTTTTGTTGTTTGTGTTCTGAGTGAAAAGATTAAGAAACCATTGCCTAACAAAAGGTCCTGAAGATGCTTCCCTATGTATTCTTCTAAGAATTTACGAGTTCTAGCTCTCATATTTAGGTCTTTAATCCATTTTGAGTTGATTTTTGTACATGGTATGAGAAGGGGTCCTCCCTTTGTTTTGCAAATGCAGATCTAGTTTTCCTAGCATCATTTGTTGAAGAGACTTTTCTTTCTCAATTGAATAGTCTTTGCCACCTTGTTAAAAATCAGTTGGCCACCGTGGTAATTTGAGACTTTATGTACCCCGGAAAATCATGTTCTTAAAGCTGGTCCATTCCTGTGGGTGTGAACCTGTTGTGGA